>CM040994.1:602524-622524 GCA_022985145.1 Pangasius djambal
TTTTTTTTTTTTTTTTTTTTTTTTTTTTTTTTTTCCTTTTTATTTTTCTTTTTTTTTCAGTCACCTTTTTTTGGCCTCTCTATTTTTGGCTCACACATTTGCCCTCCTATATTGTGTTTGGAATATGTAGGTTGAGTTACTGCACTGAAAAGGTTGGTATTGCCCTGCCTCATGCACCTTCTGCGCTTTTCTTTATCTAACCCAGATGTTGCTTCTCCTTTTATTTTTATTTTTTTCCCTTTTCCCCATTCCCACTAACCGTAGAGCTTGTAGAATTTAAAAATAAAAATAAACACACTGCCTGTTAGGACAGAAAGACCTCACGGATTCTTTCTGAGCTGATAGTGTGTGTGTGCCATTAACCCTTCTTTCTTTCTTTCTTTCTTTCTTTCTTTCTTTTCTCTTCTCTGTATTTGAGTTTCTGTCCTTCCCCTTCTCTCGTCTTTACTCTCCTGAATGTCACTTCTCCCTGCTGTCTGTCTGTCTGTTTGTCTTTTTTTTTTTTTTTTTTTTTTTTTTTTTTTTTTTTTTTTTTTTTTTTTTTTTTTTTTTTTTGGGCAAATCTGAAGGCAGCACAAATCTGTTCACCAAACAGGAAAAAAAAATTAAACAAAACTGTTTAAAGAAAAAAAAAATTAACGTGTGTAATTAATGTGAACGAGAGCAAGATTTCACGTCTTGTTTTACGTACAGAGCTTCTTATTTACATTGTTATATTTTCCTTTAAAATAAAACTTACTGTAGGACGGATTTCTCTATTTATTTAAAAAAAAAAAAGTGAAATAAAATAAAATATAATGTGTACCGTATACCATTAACTACAGAAACACACGAGGAGTGAAAAGAGCGAAAGCAGAAAAGCCCTTCAGAGTGTTTTTCTTTCTTTTTTTAATAAACGTACGCAGGTCAAAAGTAGTAAAATAACTGAGATGAAATTAAAGAAATCGAAATATTAGTTAATTATTAATTAGTTAATATTAACTTATTGTGTAAGTTATTTTAGACACCTGTAGACTAGTTCCAGATAAACTACGGAGGAGATTAGGGAGAAGTCTCTTAGTAAGATTGTAGTGTAGCTACCATCCTTATTATTATTATTATTATTATTATTATTATTATTATTAGCTGTTAAATGCATCACAAATAAAATTAATTTAAGATCTTTATTGTCATTTGTACTTTGGTACAATGAAATTCTTACTTTGTTTTTTTCCTCATGAGAAAGACGGGGTAGAAGAGCAACAAACAACAAATTACAAAGACAATAAAAATACAAAAAATATACAACAAAGCAGGAAGGATAATAAAAATAAACACTCCACAATAGCCAAAGTCAGTTTACAGTCTGAGTAAGAGTATTTATTTTAATAATAAAGTTTAATAATGTGTAAACCAACGAACTATATTAGCATCCAGATCACTTCCAACATACAGCGCCGCCTTCAGACTTTAGACCACGCCCCCTAGCTGTCTGTCCAGAGTTAGAAAACACATCAGCAGGTCTGTTTGTTGGACGTTAAACACCTCCTCCGACGACGACTGACAAAGACCTCAGTGTGGAACGATTTGTTCGCCGCACCGCGTTCGCTGCACCGCGCTAATCCAGAGGCTGTACGACTGCGTTACTTTCAGCGTAACAATAAAAAGGCGAATTTCAGACGCCGAACACGTCTCAGCCGATCGGCTAGTTTAGCTAGCGTGTGTCTGTGCACTTGGTCTCCACTTTACGACCAGACAAACATTTCATTCACTACAATTTTAATTAATGTATATTTTAGAACAATAATAAAAACATAAATTAGTTCAAAGCAAAGAAAGAATTGTAATGGGTTTCTTTGTAGCGATGACTCGCATGGTCAGGTCAGGAGTTTGTGCCTTTTTATATGCGCGCAAAAACGTGCTAGATGTTTGATCCAACGTGTGTGTGTGTGTGTGTGTGTGTGTGTGTGTGTGTGTGTGTGTGTTGAAAGCGATTTGGGCAGTTGTGGTATTTGTGGGAATTATGATTGGCTGTCGGTTGAAGTTTGACCCAATCATCACTGAGAATGTTAAGTGATGTACTTTTGCATGAATTAAAAAAAAAAAAAAAATTTTTTTTTATTAGAGAGTTGTTTTTGTTAGTTGATTTTGAATCTTTTCTTTCCTTTCCCGTCTCTTTCTGTCCCTCTCGCAGCAGTTCAGACAGTCGGGATCGAGCATACGAGCACAATCCGTACGGACACCACGAACGCAGTGGCACTTTCGATAGGCCGCGGCACTACAACACGGACTATTACCGAGACCGCGCCATTTTTGCGTCTGGAGTCGGGGCCAGCCCTGCTGTTAGCGCGATTAGCGGGGGTTTTGACACCCCGGAATCTCATTTCGAGTCTCGAATCCGTGATCCTTTCACTTTGTCTGGTTCTGCACGGCGGGATCCTTACCGCGATGACAGGGGGCGGCGTGTCGATCGGACTTACCATCATCGCCGGAGTCGATCTTCTCATTCCTCGCAATCACGGCACCCTTCTCCGCAAAGGACCACGGGACAGACCCCCAAAGCCCCCCATTCCCCAAAAAGAGCTCCTGTTTCTCCGGGCAGAGGTCCGCGTTCACGTTCCCGAAGCCGATCGTCCAGCTCGGATTCAGTCAGTAGCACCAGCAGTACCGGAAGCGGCAGGTAGGTGGAGTTTGACGAACTGCTTTCTTTCTTGAAACATGGTCCAAGGCTGGTTTGGCGTAACGATCCGTCAGTTTGGATCAATGTGTCGATTTAAAAAGCAGTGTTTGATTATCTGATACTTTTTAAAATAGTCCCTTTGTACATCATTCGCAAATCAGTGGTAGATTTACACCAGATTCTGAACAAAGCTGGTCACGTATCGAATACGAAGTCGTCTCATATCGTGGTATTCAGTATCGTTAAATATCAGATCGTCACCTTACGAATCGAAATCGTATTGTATCGTGTTTTATGTAGCTTTACATCTCAGGCTAGTGTTGTAACGTTCCAGAAAATATATTCTTTGATGATAAAGGCAGCCTGTAAGATGTTGAGACCATGGTTTAACATTCCACTCGCTGTATATCCTAGACTACTGTAAAATAAGAGAGGTTTTGGAGAGATAGTTTAAGTACGTTGCTGTGCAGAAGAAATGTTGGCCATTTCCTTGGAGATGTTGGACTATGCTGGATGAGTGTACTCAGTCAGAAACTGTTCTGGGAAGATCTGTTCGTAGGCTAGCAACTTGGTTTTGTTCGTTAATGCGAGTCGGTCTCTATGTACTGAACGTGTTTGTTCAAAGGAAGTGTGTTTGTTCTCTGTCCTGTGGCAGCAGTGACTCCAACAGCAGTTCTAGTGAGGGGTCTCGAGCTCGCTCGGTTCAGTCCGCGGCCACTCACCCGCCTCAGGCTCCTCCCTCACTGTCTCTGGACTGTGATGAGCCGCGTAGGAGTTTTGGCATCAGAGTGCAGAACCTCCCTGTACGGTCCACAGGTTGGTACCAAAACTGCGTGTTCATTGGGTGCAAAGAAAATTTTTTGCAGTAATGTAAGATCAGTGATGTGATTTGTCTTCTTCTCCAGACACGAGTCTGAAAGATGGGCTTTTCCACGAGTTTAAGAAGTATGGGAAGGTGACATCAGTGCAGATACACGGCGCCTCGGAGGAGCGATACGGCTTGGTGTTCTTCAGACAGCAAGAAGACCAGGAGAAGGCCCTCAGCGTGTCCAAAGGAAAGCTTTTCTTTGGTATGCTGATCGAAGTGACGGCTTGGAACGGCCCGGGTGAGTGTTGCGGCTGCGGGGTTTTGTAGTTACGCAGCTCGGCGTCCGTCGCTTACCCGCTTGTCTTCTCTAACAGAGACGGAAAGTGAGAACGAGTTTCGGCCGTTGGACGGACGGATAGATGAGTTTCACCCAAAGGCAACCAGAACCTTGTTTATTGGAAATCTGGAGAAAACGACTAACTACCAGCAGCTGCTTGATGTTTTTCAGCGCTTTGGAGAGATAGTGGTGAGTGTTTAACGAGTTGAATCGGATATTTACTGACCCACAACGGAAGCCCTGCCCTTCCCCCGTCTCACGTTGGTAATGTTTTGGCCGGTGCTCTCTCTCGTCTCACCCCCCTGTTTTTTGCTTTTGTTTTTTTAGGATATCGATATTAAGAGGGTTAACGGTGTCCCTCAGTATGCCTTTGTACAATACTCTGACATCGCTAGTGTGTGTAAAGCTATTAAGAAAATGGACGGCGAATACCTGGGCGCCAACCGACTCAAGGTATTTGTCCAGCTACTCTAGTGAACTGAAGTCTTTAATCACACAATCATGCACCTTCGAGCAACTTTTCTGTCCCTCTTGCTTTTGCAGCTTGGTTTTGGGAAGAGTATGCCTACGACCTGCGTGTGGTTAGATGGTCTGTCCTCTAACATCACAGAGCAGTACCTTACACGACACTTCTGTCGCTATGGACATGTGGTGAAGGTATTCGAGATGCACGATGCGTACAGTTTTAATAGTATTTGTATTTGTGTATTGCATTTTGCCTGCCTTGACCCCTGATTAATAAATTTTCGCTTTTTGTAGGTTGTGTTTGACCGATTGAAAGGGATGGCCCTGATTCTATACAACAACACAGATTTTGCACAAGCTGCTGTGAGAGAGACCAAAGGATGGAAAATTGGCGGCAACAAAATCAAGGTAGCGACAGGAGCTCATTTCCCTGTTGCTTCGGGATGAGTTTCAAGCGTGGAAATATATTGCTGGTTGTACCTGTTGCTTCAGGTATGTGCTTGTTTTCTGCAGGTTGATTTCGCCAGTCAGGAGAGCCAAGTGGCGTTCTATCGCTCTATGCAGGCATCAGGGCAGGATATGCGTGACTTCTATGAAATCCCTTCTGACAGAAGGTAATATTTTACAAATGATGCCTCTCATAAGTATAAAAGACTATAGAGCTCTCTTTATCGATGCGTCGGATGTAACTGTTTGTTAACTTTCACCTCTTTTTCATCGTCAGGGACGACCGAAGACCTTCGTATCATGAATTCTCAGCGGAGAGAGCGTACTATGAGAATGTTCGGGCTCCAGGAATCTATGCCGACGATCCACGACGAGACTATCCCGCTCGCAGCCGCGAGCGTTATCCGGAACTAGACCATTACCAAGGCGACCACTATGACCCACGCTATCACGAAGATCCTCGTGAATACAGAGATTACCGTGACCCCTTTGAACAGGATATCAGAAAGTATAGCTACATCCAGCGGGAGCGGGAGCGAGAACGCGAACGTTTCGAGGCGGACCGCAGCAGATGGAGCCCGTCCCATCCGCGCCGGCCCATAACCCCTTCTGCCTCTCCTTCGCCATCTGACCGCGTCTCGAGGGAAGCAGAGCGACGCGTGTACAGGCACTCGTCTGAGAGAAGTGGAAGCTGCAGCTCCTTATCGCCTACTCCTCAGTTTGAAAAGTCTGAAAAGTCTCCAGTGGATTATAAAACAGAGAGTCTGGACAGAGAAATGGAGCAGGCCGAGGCTGATCGCGCAAGTGGGACAGAAAAGAGCAAGCGCGGCAGGCGCAAGGAAAAAGCAGATCGAGAGAAGGGCGAGAAAACAAAATCAAGAAGGGGGAAGGTGCAGTCTCCTAGCGTACCTTATTCTGAAGCGGACAGGGAGCCCAGCCTGGATTCAAATTCTGGAAAAATGAAAGGTTCAGATGTGGAGGGCTCAGACAGGCAGAGGCACAAAGGTGAGGGCGAACCCTCCCCTTCTGATCTGATATCTCGTCTGGAGTCTCAAAAAGAAAGAGTTGACGGTGCTAAAATTGATTCAGCGGATCGGGATAACAAAGGGAGATCAAAGAAACACCTCAAATCAGAACCTGGAAACGAAGGGAAAGATTCCCTTTTGGATTCTGACAGGCTCGCGGCACGAAAAAGGCGCTTTGGCGATCCCGGCGGGAAAGCCGTAAAACAGAAGAGAGGTCGCGTTGAGGATGAACAGAGCGCAGGGGTTAATCAGCCTGCAGATTTCGGGGCATCTTATTCAAAAGAAGGAGAAAGCGATGTGAAAGCGTTAGAAAAAGAGGCACAGAAGAGAGAACATTCTAAGTCCAAATCGGAGAGGATGGCGTCTCATTTTAGGGACGAATTAGAGCACCGAGCCGATTCCCAGAACTCATCTGGACGGCAAGAAGAGCATTCCGAGACTAACGCGGAGTCTTTAGACTCAAAATGTCAGTCCGGACCAAGCGCGTCAAGGCGGTTCTCCAACGACGGAACCCCGGAGAAAGACAGCAAAGGCAGGGAAGAGTATTTGGATATAGATCTTTCTCAGAGTTATCGAAAACAAATGGAGCAGAATCGAAAACTTCGTCAGCAGCTCCAAGAGCCTGACAAAACAGGAAAACCAGAAACTCCTCAGTGCGTAGACACAGAAGATTTAGAACACCGTAGCTTGGTGCACGAGGTAGGCAAGCCACCGCAGGATGTCACTGATAACTCTCCACCGAGTAAAAGCAAGAAACAAGATCACTTGGACGTGGAGGTTGGTACCAAAAGAGAACGGGTATACCGAATTTTCCGGCCAAAGAGTGAAGAGTCAGAGTGGAGCACAAACTCGCCCAGATTTAATGCGTCCCAACCTGGAGAGGAAGAATATACAGATGTTCCCCAACTAATTACTGTGAAAGAAGCAAAAGAACAACCTAAGCAGGAAGACAGTTCTCACCAGGACATGGAGCTGACAGTTAAACGTGTCCATACCTCGCAGGTGTCCAAGCTAAGCACGTCCCTACATGACGAGCAGAGACGTTGGGAAAGTCGCCTAAAGCAGGACTTGTTGCCCGACTTTTCAAGGAGCTCAGAAAAAAGACGCCTCAATCGGTCGTATTTGGAATATAGACTTTGGCCCGATTTAGAGCCTGGTGAGGTACGCTCTGACTCTGAAGAAGATCGAGAACACAAACCAAACTCTCCCATGCCCTCAACCTCAATGTCCTTCCCTGAACGGCACCGTGGAGACAGATTACCGGAATCCAAACTAACCGGCTCACTGGAAAGGAACAAGTTTTGTTCGTTTGCGCTTGACCAGACAATTACACCAGACACTAAAGCGTTGCTGGAGCGTGCAAAGTCGTTATCCTCTTCAAGGGAAGACAACTGGTCTTTTCTGGACAGCGATTCTCATTTTGCCAGTTTCAGAAGCAGAAAAGATACAGAAAAGGTCGAATCAACACCCCGACCAACTCCTTCGTGGTACATGAAGAAGAAGAAAATACGAAGCGAGTCCGAGGATAAGCTAGATGACCGTAAGGAAGATCCTAAACCAGAAGAGCAAGAGCGGCGAGAGCTCTTTGCCTCTCGGTTTCTTCACAGTTCTATCTTCGAGCAAGACTCGAGGCGCCTCCAGCATCTTGAAAGAAAGCATGAAGACCCTGAACATGGTATGGGCTATCCAGCTAATCAGCAAGGCCAAATTGAAGGTCAGCCTGATCCTGAACCAGTGGTCCTCTTCCATGATCGCTTTTTAGAGTTGACGAGACTGCAGCAACAGAAGGGGAAAGAGCAGTCTCAGCAAGAATCCAAGAAAGAGGAAGGCGTTGATGGACAAGTCAGTGATAAGACACAGGAGTTAGAGCAGCGCACTGCTGTTGAACCAGCCGAGGTGAAACCAGCTGAGATTAAACCAGTCAGCCCTGTACAAGCCCCTCAGTCAAGCCCTGTGCAAACCGTACAACCCCTTCCTGCTCAAGAAACTCAGAAATCACCACCAGTTGTCGTAACAGCTAAGGAGACGTCACCACAGCGGGAAGTTTGTAACGTCGAAGCATCTTCCCCTAAACAACTCGATCTTTCGGTGAAAGAAGAAGAAAAACAGCCTGAACAGCCGTTAGTCTCCCCGCCAAATCCATCGCCTCAAGACCCCCTTGAGTTAAATAGATCTGAATCGCAGGACTCAAAGCTTTTAGTGAATGAAATTAAAACAAGTCCTACTAAAGAGTTGGAACTGACCACTGACCGAGATGTTGAGCAGTCCTCCAGCAGCGAGACACAGACCACTGACTCTCAAGTTAGCTATGAACCAAAATCTGAGCCACAAGCTGAGCTCCCTGAATTACAGAATCCTCCCTCTCCTATGATTGTAGATGAATGTAAAGGAAGATTAGAGAAACCAGAGCCTGTAGCTATGGAAGTTGAACCTCCTGCCAAAGAAACCGAGTTGAAAGATATGGACAGTTATACAGTGGAGGAACCGATCTCTCCTCCTCCAAGGTCCAGAAACAAGAAGGGCAAGACCTCGCCTACAGCACCAGTAGCCCCTTTGACCCCATCAAACACACCGGATAAACAAAGTACTCGTAAAAGCGAACGCATTGATAGAGAAAAACTTAAACGCTCGTCTTCTCCAAGAGTGGAGTCATCTAAAGCATCTTCGGATGCCAAGTCGACTGGCAAGTCACCCATCCATAGCCCTGAGACTGAACAAAGCGTAGAACAAAACGCTCCCCCTGTGAGGGCAAGGCGTAGAAATGTACGTTCTGTGTATGCCACCCCAGTAGAAGATGAATCTACACCACAAACCGGCAAGGATGTGGAGTCACCGCGTGGGGCACGCAAGCGAGGTGCAGACAAAGACGCTGGGCAACAGCAACCAGAACCGGAGAGCCTCCCTGTAATGACAACTGCACGGCGGGGGCGTCCGCCTAAGAATCGGCGCCAAGGAGAGGATTTTTCAGCTGGGAAGAATGAGCGTTCAAAATTACCGGAGATTAAGGACTTTGATATCAATGAACCTGGAAACAATGAAACTGTCACCAAAGTAGGCAAAGGCAAACATTCCCCCTACTTAAACAAAGCTGCAAATCAAGGTACCGGGTCTGGATTAGTGAAAAAAGGAGAAAAAATGGATAAAACGTCTGATAGTATAACTCCTGCTGAGATGGACGTGAATTCTCAGGACAGCAGTGGCCAGCATGACGGTGGTCCTTCAACGACAGATGAGCCAAAGGAGGAGCATAAACCACAAAGCATTTCAGAAACAAAGCAAGAGAAAGACAGAATTACTCAGACAGAAAACACAAGTCAAGATAAACTCGGTGAATCTGTTCAGGAGCAATCGCTTTTGGAAAAAAGTGTGAGAACAAAAACTACTAGAATAACTTGTAGTTCAAAGCTAATGTCAGAGGATAAATCTCTTGGTCTCAAAAACCTCAGAATCAGGCTTGATGTGACAGAAGTGAAGGCGATGCTGCAAACTGGCGAGGACGAATCGGGGCATGACGACAGTCCTAAAAATGTTGTTCCAGGTACATCGCCCAAAGAGCAAATTATAGATCCTAGACTTGAGAAGGAGATCATAGAGGAAGATGGTAATATTAAAGAGTCTGTAACAACACCCCCAAAGGTCAAGGATCCCCATGAGGCATTGTTATCCCGCCAGATGGAGCTCGAACAAGCCGTGGAGAACATTGCCAAGCTTACAGAAGACCCTGCTTCTCATCAGTTCAAGAACCCAACCGAATCCCAAGCCCCTTTATCTGAACTTGTAGAGGGGCGTGAAGAAGACAAGCCTGCTAATCCTGCTAGTGAAACGGAACTTGCCGCGGCTATCGACTCCATCACATCTGAAGACGTGACTTGCGGCTTGCCACAAGACCAAGTCGTAAGCACTGTCGTAGATCCAGACCCCGATATTCAAACTCTAGTCCCAGACGGCAAAGTTATTGAAGGCAGCAACTCGGCCACTGTCCAAAAGGATGCTTCTAACATAGGGACACCAAGAAAAGGCGGTAAAGGAAGACCAAAATCCCAAAAGAGAGTCAAAGGCCAAAAGGCTGCTGCAAGCAAAAAGGAAGCCATCAAAGAGGTGGTAGTGGAACCTGAGAATCTTTCGGTCAAGTCCTCAGAATCCGTATCCGCAGAAGCACCAGCAGTCGCAGAGATTCCACCCACAGCTGCTGCCGCCGCTGTAATCGCCCCCTTATCGAAGCAAGATTGCAATGTGTCTGCTAGTATCGTCCCTGAAGTTCCTAAAGTGATTGAGAGTGCTCTTAAAGAGCAACCTGACTTGTCAAAATCATCTAGTCCAGCAGCAAGCAAAAGCCCAACATCAGTCAGGCCTCAGCTTAATCCTTATGAGTGTACATCTCCCTCTCTTTCTCCCACAAGTATTTGCCTCAAACCTTCACATCCAAGCAGACTTTCCCTTTCCCCCACAGACCGGTTGAATCAGCCTAAAGAGACGGCAGTAGTCTCCCCTTCAGCCACTCCCGCAACTCCGTTAGAGAACACAGCACTGCTGTCCGATTCCTTTGCCCATGATACTAACACCAGCGATCTGCGTAAAATTCTCGCAAAACCAAGAGGTATTCCGATCTCGGAGGTCAGTGCTGCTTCTGGAAGCACGCATACGAGGGAGAGTGATGTCAAGAGTGCGCTGCATGAAACCAGGCAATCTTCTATTCCTGCTCAGCCAGTAGTTCGCCAGCCAGCATCGTTACCGCCCATGGAGACAAAGCAAGTCTTTAATGAGAAATCTGTGATTTCTGTTATTGCTTCCACTGCCACCTCGGTCATCAGTCGAGTTTGCAACCCCCCTGAATCTGAGGAGAAATCTGGTCTTCCATTGGCTAACCCATTTGTGGAAAAGCAGCCACCGAAACAGATGTACCAGACCAGCATGGAGGAAGGTAGCACTTATCACGGACCACCCGTTGGAGAGGAGGGTGGGAACGCGGGTCGCTATATAGTGGAGAGCACATCTCTGAGTACAGGTCCCACTGCTGGTCTCAGGGTGAACACCTCTGAGGGGGTGGTAGTGCTGAGTCACTCGGGACAGAAGATTGAGGGACGACAACGGATCAGTGCCAAAATCAGTCAGATTCCACCACCTAGTGCGGTGGACATAGAGTCTCAGCAGCTGGTGACGATGCCTCAGATCAAACAGGAACATTACAGTGGATCCCAAAGAGATGCGCCTAAGGGTTCAGTACCACCTGCGGACCACGGTCATTCTCTGAAGTCGCAGACAAATGTTTCTACTAAGCATGAATCTGGACCGGACAAATTAGACCCGTACTCTCCGGTGCAAAGCGGGGTTGTGAAAAGATTACAGCAGACACCTGGCCCGTCACAAGTGATGGGTTTCCATCACTCGGAATACACAATGCTGATGAAGCATCAAAAGAAAGGAGAAGGAAGTGAACCTCTTAGTGTGGAAAATGTGAAATCTCCCTGGGTGTCTACGATAAGTCCTGCCATAAGTCCTCACCTTCCCTCTACAGGTGGCAATCACGTTGGGTTCATACCAGGCACGCCTACGGATAGAGCCCCTTCGCATATTCAGACCAAACAGGAACCCCGCTCGCCACGGAAATCCGGTCACCCCCATTCTCCCTTTGCCAAAGTGTCTTCTCCTATTGGTTCTTCATCTCCTAAAGGCGTGTCTATGGTCTTACCAACTGGTTTACCCGCCATGTCTCAGTATGTCCCCAGCGTGCATCACTCTGAACAGTCAGTCATCATGCCTCCTCACAGTACGCATGGCAGCCTTGGCAGAATGTCGCCTCACCGTGTGGGCCAGGCCATTTCCATGGGTCACCTGTCTCAGGGAGATGTAAGAGTCAACACGCCTCCACTATCGGTGATGAACTACGGAATTCACTCTGAAAACCTCTCATCATCTTGGGCGCCTGGTCAGCAGCGCCCCACGTCTCCTCAGGCTGTGGGGAACAGAGAGATGGTCCTCAAAGTCAACCCGGCCAGTGCACGAGGTCACGAAGCAAGCGAGGAGGAGGCAGCAAGGCGCTTTCATCAAGCGCTTGGCAGGCCACCGGCGACTCAGCTCAAACCAGAGTCGTTATCAGCAGAATACCGTGGCGCACTTCACAGCGGACTGCCGATGGAGCGGTTTAACATGCAAACAAGAGACATGCGGATGCTGATGCACCAGGGGCATATAGCGGAGGCCGTGCCTCCCACCTCGACCCCGACCAGCATTACAGCCTCGCTCTCTCCACGGGCACACCTCTTGCAGAAAGGTGTGTCTGACAAGGATGCCCTGAAGCAGTCTGAAATAAAGAGGGCCACGCCGCCCCCTGGGAAAGACGGAATGCTGGGAATCCGTGGTGCAATGCCTGCCATGCCCTCTCCTAAGCGAGTACAGCTGATCACCTCAGGGACCGTTCCATCCTTTTCGGAGTATTCGAACATCTACCCTAACCTGCGAACCATGCAGTTTCCTGAAAATTCACCTATGGGGATCAGCCAACCTCCTCGCAACATCACTCCATCACAGGCAAGCTGAAACCTTGTATGGAGAAGTTAAATCTGTATGATTTATATCTGCATTGTACTAATACCATTTTTTTTTAATGGCCAATAAAGGGTGCTCCAGAATCCGACCACAATCAGGCTCAGACTGATAGTCAAGTGGAGCATGTTGGACACCAGCAAATCAACATGGTACAGCTTCTCACGGTAAGCCACAAGGACAAACTTTTAGGGGATGGGAAAATAAGAAACTACTTAAATTACGGATGTTTATTAAAATAAATAATTAAATAAATCTGGGTTTTTTTTGTCTTGAACAGAGGTATCCTATCGTGTGGCAAGGCTTGCTGGCATTGAAAAATGAAACTGCTGCTGTCCAGTTGCATTTTGTGTGTGGAAACAAGTCTCTTGGCCTGCGCTCGCTTCCCGTGCCAGAGACCGGACCTCCTCTGCGTATCGTCCAGAGGATGAGATTAGAAACACAACAGCTTGAAGGAGTAGCTCGCAGAATGACCGTAAGTCTCTGAACTACGTAGGATTTATGCGACATCTTGTTTTTAATTATTTTTTCATTACCCTGTCACGTACCGCTTTCCCCGATTTTGTCTTTAGGGTGAGAGTGAATTCTGCCTCCTGCTCGCCATGCCCTGCGGTCTGAATCAGGAAGACGTCGTGACGCAGACGCAAGTGCTCAAATCAGCCTTCATTAACTATCTGAAGGCCAAACTGGCTGCAGGCATCATCAACGTCCCCAATCCTGGCTCCAATCAGGTGTGTGCGCGTCACGTTTTTATGCTTTTTGTTTTTTTTCCCTCCGATCTAAAGTAGTCGTCATCATTTCAGCATCAGAGTGCTTAATCCATTTGAGTGGAACCCTGGCGTGCTCTTCCCCTCGGTGCGGTTCTTTAGGCTCTGAATATAAACGATTAGATAATTGTATAAACAACAAGTTTCGAACATTTTGTGTATCGCATTCAGGATTTTTATCTTTTTGTTTGTTGGAGCAAATCTCCAGAACACACAGCGTTTCTGCAGCTCTACAGCTCTGTCCTTTGGCTCAGTTTAGCAGCTCAGGGTCTATTAAAAACCACTGCAACCCAAAACACACAGCGTAGAAGCAGAACCATGCTGCTGTTTTCTCACCTGCATAAAGAACCACACCAGGGTTCTGATCAGACACGCCAAGCCAAACAAGAAGAATCGGATTCGCTCCGATTCGGACCAATAGGTTTAAAAGTGCACTGAGGAACGTGTAATGATTTATTAATTGCGCGACCCTCACGTTTTTCCCCGCTCTCTCTCCTTCAGCCTGCCTACGTGCTGCAGATCTTCCCTCCGTGCGAGTTTTCAGAATCTCACCTTTCACGGCTTGCTCCCGACCTCATCAACCAGATCTCCAGCATTTCGCCTCACCTCATGATCGTCATCACCTCGGTGTGATCCTGCGCGCCTCGTTTAAAACCTGGACTCGTATGAACCTCGATGTCACGGACACGTTTGCGCTCCCGGACTTGATGGAGCTCAGGAGAAACCGGTGGTGTTTGGAATCCTCCTACATATCAGTGTGTGCAGCACCACTCCACATTATCTCCCATTTCACATTTCTCTGCTGTATTTGTATTTATTGGTGATTTTTTTTTTTTTTTTTTTTTTTTTTTTTTTTTTTTTTTTTTTTTTTTTTTTTTTTTTTTTTTTTTTTTTTTTTTTTTTTTTTTTTTTTTTTTTTTTTTTTTTTTTTTTTTTTTTTTTTTTTTTTTTTTTTTTTTTTTTTTTTTTTTTTTTTTTTTTTTTTTTTTATAAAGATGGAGAATACAAACCGTTGTAACAGACTAATGTATTTTTTAAATAATCCTGCACGCCATTTATCGGTCAGGAGAAATAACGTTGTACATTTCAGAGGATCGACTCATCATCCTTGCTTTGTCACTTTTTTTTTTGTCACTCACTTTGCTAATCCACGTTAGCGTAGGCTCACACGCCGGCTCTTGGAGTTTTGTGATTGCGGGACTGTAAATATTTTAAATATTTAAAAAAGAAAAAAAAAAAAAAAAAAGACATCGGCGAAAATGGCTTAAACCCCAGGAGAGTTGCCCCTTTTTATTTTCAACCTTGGAACTGACTCCGGAAATCTTCACTGGGACGAGACGAGCGGAAAAGAACATCATCGTAAATGTTTGTGATGTAAATATTGAAGACTTTGGGCTGGCAGCTTTTGAGGGTTTGTTTTGCGGGCACTTCAAATTTTCTTACTCAAATAAAAAAAAAAAAATCCAGAAAACTTGAATATAACAGTCATAATTTTTCTCTCTCTCTTTCTCTCTCTCTCTTTCTCTCTCTCTGTCATTTCATCATTTGTGTTCATTGATCTTGAGATCATGAGAAAATCATTTTGTGTAAAAATAAATGTCTCTAACCAAATTGAAACATCGACAGGAATACTTTTGTGGGTTTTTTTTTACATTTTTTTTTTTAGATCAATTATTACATAAATATATTTTTTTAAAAATGCATCCAATATTTAGTCTCGAGTCATAATCTTACTTTAATTTTAAATAGTGAAATATTTAATTTTACAGTGTTTACTCTGGTGCCATGAATTAAGAAGAGATTCCAAAAATATTGGCACCCACTACATTAATACAAGGGAACTGCCAGGTGCGGTGTATGGTGGGAGTTCAGCATTAGCACGTTATATTAGGGGGGAAAACGGTCTGATGTTCCTACAGAGAGCGGAACAAAACCGTGTGGAGACACCAGGTTTGTAGCTGTGAATTATGAAATGAGCGCAGACGATCGCCACCGCAGTGTTACTACTACTTCTAAACTCTCAAAACATTTTTCTCAAAGTCACGTAAACCCTGGAAAGTTAAAATCTCTTTTTAAATGGCTTAAATAAAAAGGAAAAACTCGATATGAACACACACTCAGACTATAAGAGGTTATAAAATAAACAAACTCGGCTAAAGTAAAATCCTCCCTCATTTTCAGTTTGTTGCAGTAATACAAAATAAACTTAAAATACAAATGGAAAATTTTGCTTTGGGCTTGTATTTTGTTTTCCATCAAATCGATGTGAACGCGTATCACCTCGGCTCTGTAAAGTACGAACTTCTGAGGAAGACTTGAAGGTAGCGTGAGAGCAGGAAGATGAACCCCAAGGATGTGCAGATGTGCTGTAATTTAACTACTGACAGGAACGTGGCTGTTCCACAACATTAAATGTAACTGTAAATAGACAGAAAATATTAATTAAAGAAAATCGTTCTTTAATTAATATAAATTGTACTCACTGACAAATTGCTGTTGTATAAGAGGAATAAAACACATGCTGTTAGGAAAATGATCAACTTCAGGGTGGTAACAGTAACTCCGGTTCATCACCCCAGTGTTTTACTGCACAGCTCGATGATATCACTGCTGAGGATTTTGCTGGAACCACATGGGGTTATGGATGGAGAACCCTGATTCCACAGTGTCTACAGGATGTGTTTTACTCTTCATCTTCACCACCATCCTTCTTCAAACACACAAACAGAGCTGGTGAACATCTGAACATGAACAAGCATGAACATCTCAACCAGCATTCACCAAATCCTAAATAATCTCCACACCAAATTAACGACATTGTAAAGTACAAAATTGTCCAGAGAAAAAAAAACCACTGATGAGCCAAATGAACCAGCGTGAACAAGGAAGAACTTTCTAGAAACTTATCATGCCAGCTAGATGTTTTGGCTTGTTAGAGTATGTTGGAGTTTGGTATCTTCACCTGCAACTCAGAATTGAGGCGCTCGAAGTAAAGAAGCAACAATCGTCACTGTTCTTTTAAATGTGTCGCTGGTTTCTCAACAAAAGACAAAAGTCCAATAAACATACTGCTGCCCTGTTCCTTCCTGGTACAGTGGTTAGTGTGAGGGATTTTGGTGTTGGAGATCATCAGTTTGACTCTCTGTTTCATTTTTTTGGGCCATATTTAAGATGAAGAAGGTGAAAGTGATAGAAGCTGCTTCTACTTTCAGTGAGACTCTGTGGTTCAGTTGGTTGAGCCTTGCCTCTTGGTGTGGAGGTCCTTGGGTCGAAACCCAGGCAGAGCTTCAGGATATCGGTGCTGAAGCTGTGAGTCACAGGTGGTGTGTGGGGAAGTGGGATGGACTGATGGAGACTTGAGGTGGGGGGGCAACAAATGGGCAGCTGCCCCCCCAGGTTGGAGTAAGAAGGCAAAAGGGGGTTATGAAACTTGAAGGGAGCAGAACAACTTAACTTTGATGATGATTTCTCCCCCCCCCCCAACACAGATCCAAAACCTACCATTCCCCACTTTTTGGTTTTACCTTCAACAACACCTCCTTCAACCCTCTCTCTCTCTCACTCTCCCTCCCTCTCTCACCCAGCCAGCCATCCTCTCTCCCCAATCCAAGCACAGACTCAAACCAAGAACCTCACACATGGAAGGCGAAAGTGTCACCACTGAGCCACAAGTCCTACATACAACATGCTCTTTGTTTTGGGGGTTTGTCTTCTAAAACGAAACACAACGCAATAAATTCAGTAAAGTTCAGTGTTCGAACATCCAGTTATTCCAAAGATAAACTTAATGGATAAGGAAATTGTCAGTAGATTTTGCTTCCGATTGTTTTATGATCACATTCAACTGGACGTCAGTGTACTATTGAGAGAAAATGATCAGTGCTAAGAAACACACCAGTGTCTTGGAGAGAGAAACGAAATAAATCTAATTTTCTTTGCTATTCTTCCACCCACATGAACTCCGTGTTCCAACAATTTTTTTTTACCTTTGCTCTATTTTTAGACCCTGGACTTTTTTTTAGTAGCATGAAGATGATTTTTTTATTAGCACCACAATGCACCATTTCTGACTGACTAACCAAATTCACTAACATGTTGATCTCCTGGAACAGGCGGTCGAGAGCAGAATGATGAACTATAAAACAAACTAATGATGGTTTTAACATATATAGAGTATATAGACTCAAACCTTGAGATGGAAACCAAGATTTTACTATTTTTAAACAATCAAAACCTAAACTAGTTTGGAGGATGCTCAGAATTTGTGGACCAACCCGAAACCGGTGCTGAAGGACACACACCAACCCATCAAACGCTAACACGTTAGTTTGGTCTTTTGGTTTCCTGTAAAAGCCGAGTGATCCAGTGTGAATTGGAGAGAACGTTCTAGAAATTTCACAATCACACCTACAGATACGACTCAGCGATCCAACAGGTTTGTTGGCGATTCTCTGAGGGATACGGAGGAACTTGATGAACTCGTCCACGCGTTACGCAACGCTCCGGAATACTTCAGAAGAGCATTAGGAGTTGGATACAAATGAAATAAGGATAAATGAACACAAACAATCCAACGTTATAGTTTTGAAATACTGAGTATTTAATTGCTCGTTTACATTTGGAGTAAAAAAACACGTTCACAGATACAAACGGAGTATATTAGCTTCATCATTGTAACTCAGTGCAATGCATTCTGGGTAATTTGTGCTCCTAAGGGCTACCATCAAGTCGACGTGATCCTTCGTCTCGCAGTTATCCAAAGAACGTCACTTGAGGAAAAGAACGGCCCTTTAATGTGGCCAAGTGGATTCAGCTAAGGGCAAGTCAAGGACTGCGGATGATAAACAGCGGAACGTGGATGAAGTCACTCAGCGTTTCAGATCCTCGCTGGAGCCGAACAGCGCCACCAACTGCTCGTGGTACAAAGCAATGTTCCTCTTCATGATCTCTTTACAGGGACCCAGCAGACGCTCGAACGCCTGGATGTCGATCACTGAAAGAGAGGCGGAGAAAAAAAAAAAAAAAAAAACAGTCTGAAGTTATCAAATATTTTATTGCACCTTTAGTCCTAGCTGGATTTTTTACAGAATGTCAGATAGCAGATAGCTTTCTGGGTAAGCTGTGCTTTCCTGAAGCCAACAACGAACTCGCATCCAGGTTTCCTCACAATGATGAAGAAATGAGACGGACCTTAATACAGCCAAGGAGACTCGGGAAAGAAGGAATACAGAATACAGCTGTGCGTTTTACCTAAACACTTGGTTTCTCCCACAGCGTAAACGGACGCAGCTCGAGGTTTGTTAGTGACGAGCGCCAGCTCTCCAAAGTACTGACCCCGAACACAGCGGGAGACCTCCACCTCCACCTCCTCATCCTCGCTCCTCGGACGGCCTGCTTTAGCCTGCGGACAAAAAAAAAAAAGAGACCAAGTTCCAAGATCCAGGCCATGGATCATAAACTAAACAGCAAGTAAATTGAAATAAAAAAAGAAAGCTCTACATTATTGACACTCGAGTTTAACAGCGTGACAGTGGGGGCGGAGCCTTTCTGATGACATCACAGTGTAGCCTTGATAAAATAATTTTAGTTTTTAATATATTATTATATACAATGTCTTTTACATTCACATGTTGTGATTTACTTTTCTCTTGATCATGATCTTCACAACTCCAGACTCCACGATGTAGAAACAATCCGCCGCGTCGCCCTGTTTAAAGATCACACGCTTCCGGGTCAACATTTTCATTTTCATTCGGGAACAAAGACTAAAAACAGAAACATCACATTTTGACCTGTTTAATGATCTGTTCTCCATCTTTGAAGGTTTTTGCTCCTAGAACGTCGACCATCTTCATCCGCTCTGATAACTGTGGATTCACATGAGGAAATAAAGTCACTCAAAACGTCCTACATGGAGCGTCGACAGAAAAGTAGACAGAAGCACCTACACTACGTTTTTCCCTCGTCAGAAAATCCATATTTCCATATTATAAATATGCAAATATATATTAACACGTCAACCCTACATGCCCCGCCCCCTTCCTGACAAACTGGCGTTTGATGTATTTCATTTGCATAGTGGAAGCTGATTGGCTCCTTTTTTGATGATGCAATAATACTGTCAGGTTTTTCAGTCAGATCTTGTTTTGTGAAGTTTAAGATGACTTTGAAATAACAGGACAAACATGTACGGTACATTCCGAGGAACATTTTTTGTAAATAAATGAATTAAGATGAAATGCTTTCTAGGAAAAAAAAAAAAAAAGCAAAACAAACATCATGTCTACAAACATTTCATCATGTCTATAAAATTCTCTCAAATGTCACAATTAAAAATTGTTAATCTTATATTAATTTGATTTGTCCTTATGCTTTAGTAAATCTCTAAGCTAAGTTTTTATTTTATATTTTAGTTATTGTAATTATTACTGATATACTGTGATAATGCCGTGACTAGCGGTGAGTCAGTGAGCGAGAAGAAACCAAAAACACACACCGACCTCAAGAGATTTCAGCAGAGGCACACACTCGATGAAGGCCTCGTACATTCTCCTCTTCTTGGCGTTATTTTTCACAATCAGCCTGTGAAACGTCTCCCTGTCCTACACACAAGGAGTTTATAGAATATTATAGAATAATATCATTTAGTTATTTACACTTTACTCATTAAAATAAAAAAATACAGTTTGCTCACTGATATTTCTGTATTTTTAGTGAAAGTTAGTTTTTGACATCACCAGAGCCCACAGCGCTCCCGGCTGGACGGCGATGATGGTTGCAGCACGTGGAGTGTTGTACATGAGCGCCAACTCGCCAAAACTGCCTTTATTATCGTATTTCCCCACACAGCGACTCACACCGTCTTTCTCCACCTCGATATCATACACTCCTCTGAGAGAGAGAGAGATACAGCACGCAGTCGAGTCTGAAAATCAGAGTGAACTACACA
>CM040994.1:633437-657901 GCA_022985145.1 Pangasius djambal
CATATCTCTCTCTCTCTCTCTCTCTCTCTCTCTCTCTGTATTTACCGGTCTGTTTGTTTTACATGAGTCTCTTTCTGTACCTGTCTGTCTTCACCCACTTCTCTCTCTCTCTCTCTCTCACTCACTCTCACTCTCACTTTCTCTACCTGTGAGGTGCAGGTTGAAGGCCAGCAGTAGGTTGACACTCAGGTCTGGGAGCTGTTCAGTCGGGTCTGATGGAAGTCCGTCCTCGATCACGTCCAACAGGAACTGAATAAATCCAGAGTTCAGATGATCTAAGTGACAGACAGAGAGAAAGATAGATGGAATAACAGCGAGAGGATGTCAGTCCTAAGGTTTCTGTGTAAATGCTAATTTTTTTCCCACAGAGATGTAAGTGTAGTATATGTGAGCAGTGTGTGTGTGTGTGTGTGTGTGTGTGTGTGTGTGTGTGTGTTGACGATACCGTAGTGGCGGTAGGGCAGCTGCTCCCCCATGGAGAAGATCATGGCCAACACCAGCGCTGTGTAACACATCTTCTGATGTTCTGCAGAGAGAAAAAACACCACCAGCTCTTAGATTATTAGATTAGACTTAAAGCCCCTTTAAAACTGATCAGAGATCAGATTAATAAACCTGTTAACTAAACTGTAGCAGCACCAGGAAGCTGTGTTTCACATCTATAAATCTGATCCTGGGTCAGTACAATTCATTACAGATGATAAATGCAATCTCTCTCTCTCTCTGTCTGTGCCTGTCTCTATAAGGTATATCGTTTTGTTGTTTGTATTCTATCAATATTTTCGGTAAAGATTAAAATATTGGCACCCTTGTGTTTGGGCCATGTGCTGAAGAAAAAAAAAAGAAGTCATGTCTCTCAAGCTCAGTAGTTCACCACATAAAAACAGGTGTGTGTGTGTGTGTGTGTGTTCTGACCGTGTGTGTTGCTCTGCAGGTCTCGTGCAAGCTCCATGGGGAGGATGGAGTTGAGCAGTGTGGAGATGAGCGAGGCGTCCAGACCACACATCGCGCCAAACACCTTCAACAGCAGCAGCCGCAGAGAGACACGATGTTCCTGCATAATGATTCACACACACACACACACACACACACCAATATTTAACACATGCACACGTTGTGTGTGTGGCTTTGAAAGAGAATGTGTTTCCTCACCATCTGGTAATAAGAGACGAGAGACAGTACGGGCTCGGAATCATTGGCCCTGCACATCCTCTTACACACCTCTGGATCTGCATCTGTCTGAACACACACACACACACACACACACACACACACACACACCGAGGATGTGAAACCTAGCTACAAAGAACTGAAACTGATGTTTATTATAGGTTGTGTGTGTGTGTGTGTGTGTGTGTGTTTCACCAGTATCTGCAGTAGCTCCTCCAGGTAGCACGCGATGAGCTCGTGGTCCTCGTACAGAGCCCAGCTGCGCTGCTGCGAGTCGTCACGGTGACGAGCTAAATCATTGAATATCACCTCCAGCCGCTGCTCGTCGTGACACACCTGTCCCCGTGGCAACGCCGCACTCAGATCCTGAAACGATAATGATTCATTCACAACAAAGCACGTGAGAGAGTGTTTGTGTAAACATATTAAATAAACTCTGTAATAAAGCTAAATCAATGCATCGTGTAGCTGCTATACCTTGCTCTCGACCAACGACAGCAACACTTGCTCCAGCTCGGCCGCCGCCCCTGGGATGGTCGCCTGGAGATGGCCGACGACGACGCCCACAGCGATGCGTGACATCTCGTAACTGAGGCCTGTGTTCTTCCTGACCAGCTCGATCAGCTCCGCCCCTGTCGTCATGGGAACCAAGGACAGACATGTGGGGCTGTCAGTAGCAGTGGGGCTGAGAGATACAGGGGGCGGGGCTGAGGGCCACTCTGCATCTGACTGGTCCTCGAGGGCAGGCTGAGACGTGATTTGCTGGAGCTGGGGTTGAGGGGCTGGACCTTTGTTAGAGGAGGAGGAAGAGGAAGGTTCAGATGGAGGAGGGGCTGGGATCGTTTTTGAGTGAGACAGGTCAGGTGGAGGAGGAGGAGGCGTGGTCTTTTTAGACTGGGAGTGGTCAGGCTGAGGAAGGGGCGGGGTTTTCTGAGTGTGCGAGATGTCTGGCGGAGGAGGGGGCGGGGCTTTTGATCGGCTCGGCACAGGAGGTGGCGTGCTAGACGCACTGGGAAGGCTGTCATCAGAGAGAATGATGGACTGGGTGGAGCTGGACTGTGAGGAGGTGGAGCTTATAGTCGGAGAGGGAGAAACAGGGGTGGTCTGACCAGGGCTGTGGGCGGAGCCAGAGGAGATCACTCTGACTGGAACCTCAGGACCTGTTCAGAGTGACAGAGACACGCACAGGGAGAAATTACAGTTTTTTTATTCAACAAGTTCATATTTGACAAAATATTATAAATAATTTATTCAGATTTTTGATATGTGATAGATAATTTAGAAATATAGTTTCCCTATAAACGGTCACAGATATGAACTTTGATTAATTAATCCTCTCATTAACTCACACTTCAGGACATTAACTGCTTAAACTGTGTGATTTATGAATAAACATGACATTAAAGTCACATTTAGGGGCGTGGCTTACACACCTAGGCGTCGGTGTTCTTTCTGTTTCTCTGGAGGGGGCGGGGTTATGGGCGCGGCTCGACGAGGCTGAGGAGGAATCTGAAGGAAGACCAGCAAAGAGTGTATTAGCATGTATTAGCGCGTGTTAGCGTGTGTGTATAGGCGCAGTACCTGGTAAAGTCCCGGTACATTCATCTCTGCGTTATCTGGGATCGACTCGTTGGCCTGGCAGCTGTAAGCTCGGCTCAGGCCGTTGGGTGTTTGGTGGGCGGAGCTTAGTGACATCTCACTGTTGGAGGAAGGAATTCCTGTTTTGTGATTGGATGGAGTCGGGCTCCGGCGAGACAGTGTCTCCTTCCTGTGGTGGATCAGCTTCCTGTCAGGGAGGGAGGGAGAGAGGACTAACCTTAACACACACACACACACACACTCAGGACTTATTTATACAGTACATATCTCACAGAGAAAGGGATTATGGGAAAGGGTCAGTTTTATGTACTACTCGTCTGGATCTTCTACATTACAAACTCTTTCCGAATGTGTGTTTGATTTGAGACACGGCTCATGACAACAATCACAACAACAGGGGAAAGTTTTATAGAGAAGCTGCCAGAGATCATCCATGCGGCTGCACACAGACAAATACTCATCCCAGAACAGCAGGCTTATTTTACAGGTTGCCATGGAAACATGGTGGCCAAGGACTGATTAGCCCTCTAGTGGGCCTCGGTTTTAAAATCCTCGAGACGGACGAAAGGTATGCGGGCGGGTGTGACATATGTCATAGGTGGAGTATAACCCCAGGGTATGTGAACATCTACACGCGATACGCTGACACGGGCGTATCCTGTCGCCATAGAAACCGTGACTCACTGCAGCACATCTCTCTGCTCCAGGTTGTACTTCCCACCGTTCTTCATGGCCACGTTGTGGATCCCCTCAATGGCTCTGTCTATCGACTGCAGAACCTCGTCATGCTCCGGAGCCTGAGAGAGAGAGACAGAGAGAGAGAGAAACAGAGAGAGAGAGGGAGGGAGCAGAGAGAGAGAGAGCAGAGAAAGAGGGAGGGAGAGGAAATCTGTGTTTTCGGTTTTGGCATTAAGAATGATTATGAGATCTTCTGAGCCGCTATCAGTCAAGGCACGTAACAGTTTAATGCTTTAACGCTTTAAAACTAAACACTTTTCACTTCAGTGAATAAATGTATAGGTTTTTTATTACAGTTTTTAAATTAAATACTGCATTTCATTTGGCTCTGTACTCGTTCTCTGCACGATGACAAAGATGAATCTAATCTAATCTAATATATATTCTCTGTAAAGCAGTGTGAGAATGTATTACATCATTTTTACTATTTTATGTTATTATTGTTATCATGATTACGCCATGCTGTGATACATGTTTCTGTCACGTTTACCCAACATTCTGTCCACCATCTGTCATCAGTGACAGCACAGTAACACACACACACACACACACACACACACACTCTCTCTCTCTCTCTCTCTGTGGCCTGGAAAAATATATATACTATAAATATATAATACATTTGTATTTATTAAGTGCAATACTTCAGCACTGTAGTAATAAAGCTGATGGTATTCAGTGATAATGAAGAATAAATAGAGGTGTGTTAAAGGAAATAACATTTTTAAAAAATAACAATAAAAATAAATACAATAATAGCAGTAATCATTCTGGAAGTTTCCCTCTTGACAGATATTTTTTGCCTTTATAGCTTGTTCTTTTTAATTATTTATTTATTTTTGAAGTTTTTACTGTCATTAAAAGGAGATTTTTCGTTGTGATGGTGTTATAGATGTACATCACGCTTCCCAGGCGACAGAAACGTGTAAATTACTGAATCAGACTGAATTAGATGAGATTGGACACAGAGCAGGAAGAGGCCATCTGCTGCATTCTGACGGACTTCCTGGTTTAATGTGCTCGGGGGGCGTGGTCACTGTGTAATCAACCAATCAGAGTGCAGGATGAAGCGGCGATCACGCGCATGAAGGGATTTCATGTCATAGGTTAGGACACATGAAAGTGGAGTTATTCTTTAATCTGAGATCAGTGTAGTGTAATGTAAACAAACAAACAACAAACAAACAAGAGCCCAAAACCTGCATAGTAACCTGTGTTAATGTTTCAGTAAGCGCGTCTAACTTCAGTGTAAATGGATTATAGAGTGTGTGTGTGTGTGTGTGTGTGTGTGTGTACCGGGATTTTCTCCAGGTAGGACGCCGGGATGTAGCCGGTTTCTCCGGAGCAGCAGCGGGACCCGAGCCACCAGTGCTGGTTGCTCCTCTCCAGGATGAGGAAACTCTCTCCGGCCGCGAACGGCATTGAGTTCGGCTCCTTCGACTTGAACGCGTACAGAGACCGATACATGGCTTCAAACTAACTCCGATTAAATTATCTCTTTTAAACTTTTTATTCGCTCAACCTACTCGAACATGACGCAGTGAATCAGGTTACAGCAGTGGCACAGAGAGAGAGAGAGAGAGAGAGAGAGAGAGAGAGAGAGCGAGAATCACATCACCAGCGGCTCCAGGCGCCTGTAAACACCGCAGGGGGCGCGCACGCAGCGTCACGTGTACGCAGCCACGCCCACTAGCGACGCGTCAGGGTGCGCGCACGCAGCGCTGTTTTATTTATTTATTTATTTATTTATTTTAGATAAAAATGGAAAATGGACGATAATGAGGGTGATGTGCGCGCGCGCGCGTGTGTTTTAAACTATTATTTCAATAAAGCAAAAAATAATCAACAATATTAGGATTATCATATACACAAACACCAACATAAACAAATCAACTACAGGGAGAGCTGCATATACAGAGTAACATAGATAGATAGATAGATGGATAAACAGCTAGATAGATAGATAGATAGATAGATATATAGATAGATAGATAGATGGATAAACAGCTAAATAGATAGATAGATAGATAGATATATAGATGGATAGATAGATAGATGGATAAACAGCTAGATAGATAGATAGATAGATAGATAGATAGATAGATGGATAAACAGCTAGATAGATAGATAGATAGATAGATGGATAAACAGCTAAATAGATAGATAGATAGATAGATAGATAGATAGATAGATGGATAAACAGCTAGCTAGCTAGCTAGCTAGATAGATAGATAGATAGATGGATAAACAGCTAGATAGATAGATAGATAGATAGATAGATAGATGGATAAACAGCTAGCTAGCTAGCTAGATAGATAGATAGATGGATAAACAGCTAAATAGATAGATAGATAGATAGATAGATAGATAGATAGATAGATAGATGGATAAACAGCTAAATAGATAGATAGATAGATAGATAGATAGATAGATAGATAGATAGATAGATAGATCTGAAGCACTTCCTGCTGTGTAACTGAAATAGTTCTTATGTATTTTGCGGATATGTTTTTGTTCCACGTCTTTAAAAAAGACAGACATAAAGGTGTTCATCAGCTTATTCACCTCCTCACATCCATCCACTGTACAAAACCCCGGCAGTGAAATAACCAGTTATTACAATCCACACATGAAAATAAACGAGTAAACAGACAGAAATACATGGTGATAAATCTACTGGCCCATTGCTCAGTCTGAGACATCATCATCTCTTTCTTCTTCTTATTGTTGCTGTTATTATTATTATTATTATTATTATTATTATTATTAACAACAACAACAGCAACAATGATAATAATAATAATAATAATAATAATAAGCAGAAGAAGAAGATGATGATGATAATAATAATATCATCATCTCTTTCTTCTTCTTATTGTTGTTCTTAATAATAATAATAATAATAATAATAATAATAAATAGAAGAGGAAGAAGAGAAAAAGATCATATATAATATGCACAATATTTATTTATTTGTTTGTTTGTTTGTTTGTTTATCTAATTTTAATAAGGTACTAAAAACAGCTGCTGTAATTATTAAACTTTTTTTTTTTTAAAGCGGACTTGTTTTGGCGCAGAGAATACTCACCGGATGTTGTCACCGGAAGTGCGTAGTGTGCAACGCGGTAACGTGTCCCCCCGTGAGCCGCCGCGCTGCCGGTGACTGTGAGCTTCTGTCCGCGATGGCAGCGCCGGCGTGTGTGAGATTATTTCTCCCCGGATCTCACTGCGGCTTTCGGCTATGTTCGACAGCTCTCCGGAGATTCACGAGGTATTTCAGTATTTAATCACTACAGATGTGTGTGTGTGTGTGTGTAAGAGTTTTATGTTTATCAGTAAATCATGATGACCTCTGTTCAGGTTAAATCAGCTGAAGTTATATTAACATGCACAGGCTTTACAGACTGCATCATCAGAATCATGCTGTATATAAATATTCATTAAATATTCATATATTTATAGAAAAAGTGGCTTATGTGGTGAAAAGATTATCTAAAATTTCTAATTCAATTCTGCTCCACTTTGATGAAACTTTCGGACCCCTGCAGTCCGGTTCTGACCCGCAGCCACAGGCTCGGCCCGACGGATGATGAGATGTACCAGCGCACCACGGTGACGGTGATGCAGAAGGAGCCCGGCAGCGGTCCACTCATCTACAGCTACAGCTCACGGGGCTTCAACATCAACGGGAACAAAGTGATCGGACCCTGCGCCGTCATCCCTCCGGCTATTCTACAGTGGAACGTGAGGAGAAGCTCTGTGGTGTCGTGTGTTTTATAGGAAATAGAGGACGTGTCCTGATGAGAGTTCTGTTCTTCTGGCAGGTGGGAAGTCATGAAGACATAACAGTGGAGAGTTTGTCTCTGTTCTACCTGCTGGAGCCGCGCATAGGTACGACTCGGACCTACCCTGACCTCTAACCAGAACCCTGACCTCTATCCAGAACCCTGATCTCTAACCAGAACCCTGACCTCTAACCAGAACCCTGACCTCTAACCAGAACCCTGATCTCAAACCAGAACCCTGATCTCTAACCAGAACCCTGACCTCTAACCAGAACCCTGACCTCTAACCAGAACCCTGATCTCAAAGCAGAACCTTGATCTCTAACCAGAACCCTGAGCTCTAACCAGAACCCTGACCTCTATCCAGAACCCTGATCTCAAAGCAGAACCCTGATCTCAAAGCAGAACCCTGATCTCTAACCAGAACCCTGATCTCTAACCAGAACCCTGACCTCAAACCAGAACCCTGACCTCAAACCAGAACCCTGATCTCAAACCAGAACCCTGATCTCAAAGCAGAACCCTGACCTCTAACCAGAACCCTGTCCAAAACCTGTAACCTGACTGTAACTGCAGTAATGCCCTGTTTTTCTCTGCATGACTCAGACCTTCTCCTAAAATCTACGTGTGTGTGTGTGTGTGTGTGTAGAGGTGTTGGTTCTGGGTACAGGAGCCCGTACAGAGCGTTTGGACCCCAACGTTCTCTCCTTCATCAGGAAGAAAGGCATTGCAGTGGAGGTGCAGGACACGGTGAGGACAGTTCTCTCTCAGACACACGTTATTATCAGTTCATCCATCCGTTCTGTTAACTTCATTATCTCATGTTAGTTTTCTCAAAAACTACTTCCTGTTGCAGAAAGTCACTTTATTTAACATTTCTGCCACTAATTCGAAACAGCAGAGGGTATATTAATAAAGGTCACGAGTTACATGTCGTCTTCTTCTTCTTCTTCTTCTTCTTCTCCCCCTGTAGCCGAACGCCTGCGCCACCTTCAACTTCCTGACCAGCGAGAGACGAATCACAGCAGCCGCTTTGATCCCGCCCCCCCCGCCGACTGCGGCGACATCAGAGTGACGTCGGTGTGTGTGTGTGTGTGTGTGTGTGTGTGCTACTGTAATACTGTGTATAATAAATGTGTTTTTGAATAGCTGTGTATCAGAACGCTGTTTTTTTTTTTATTTGCCGTAAGAAGACGGATCGACAGCCAGAGTGGAAGAAAACTTTTCAAACAGAAGAGTAAAGTTGCTAAATCACACCTTACAGCTGAAGCAGTGTGTTCATGTGGAAACCCTCCTCCACCATCGAGCTGTCACTGTACGAAAAGACGAGCTGTTTTACTGATTTTTTGGAAATCTGTTCATTTGTCTTTAAAATCTGCGACAAGATTTCTAAGATGTATAAAAGGAGAGAAAATATTTTTCAGTTTCCTTCCATCCATCCGTCCATCCATCCATCCATCATTGTTACAGTTGCCCTGAAGCTCAGTTCAGCGCTTATTTTGGTTTTGTCCCGAGTTAAATACTTTCTACATTCAACCACAGACTGCTGTGATCATGTTGTCCCCTTCCTCTGTGTGTGTGTGTGTGTGTGTGTGTGTGTGTTGTCGTCCTGGTCAAAGTGGTTGCTATTATCCTTTATTATCCTCTTTCTCTGTTGGCTGGTCACTCCTCTCTCTCTCTCTCTCTCTCTCTCTCTCTCTCTCGCTGTATTCACACACACACGTCCTTCTCAGAGCTCAGAGCTAATCTCTCTCTGGGATGATGGGAGGCTTTAATCCCTGCAGGATGAGTTACTGATTATAAACAACAATAATAATAATAATAATAATAATAAGAAGAAGAAGAACAGGTGTGTGTGAGTCTTAATCAGAGTTTATTTTATTGTACACAATATTTAAACACTTCTCTTCCCTCGCCTGTAGTGTTCACCCAATTTATTATAACACCAGTTTCAAAAATTGTGTGCGTGTGTGTGTGTGTGTGTGTGTGTGTGTGTGTGCGTGTGTGTGTGCGCGTGTGTGTGTGCCGCAGTTCTAATCGTCCGTGTCGACCTCACACTCTCTGCGGAAATCTTCGAAGCTGAACTCTGTCCCTGTCATGCGCCGGAAAAGGTCCTTGATGTCCTCACACTCCATGTCGTAGTGTGTGGTGGCGTCGTAGGAGCGCGACATGAAAACCTGAGCCGAGAGGATGAAACACACACACACACACACACACACACACACACACACACACTGTACTGTTATATCACACACTGAAATTTAATTCAACAGGTAAATACATCATAAATCATATTTTGTAAAAGTAAACTATTATTATTATTATTGACATTAATTTAAACTTAGTATTCTTTAACAAAGTAATAATTATTAATTTTACCAATATACCCGTTATATATATATATATATATATATATATATATATATATATATATATATATATATATATATAGTATAAGCTTTATATATTAATAATTATTGTATAATAGAATGATAACAACCTTTTAGAATGATACTCTATAGGAATATTTCACTGTATTATTGTATTTAATAAAATATTACATAATAATAATAATAAACATTAATTTTACAGTGTATTAATAGTATTAAGACTATAAATCAATTATTATTCAGTCTTTCAGTTTTACTAAATTTTGTTAAAATTATTATTGATCTTAAATAATGGAGCTCTTGATTGGACGAAGCTTTTGATTGACAGTGTGTAGGTTACCTGACTCCGCCTTCCGTCATCTGTGGGCACCATGAGGCTGCTAATGGAGACAAACCTGCAGGACGAATATATATATTTATGTATTTACTCTTTATGTATAATACCTTGAACAGTGTGAATATATAAATGATTATTAGTTAATAGTACTATATATTAGTACATAAAAATGTACGTATTTATGATATAATTTAGATTAGTCGTGTTAGCTACTATATGTACGCTCAGTGAACACTTTATTAGGAACACCTGTACACCTGCTCCTTCATGCAGTTATCTAATCAGCCAATCGTGTTGCAGCAGCATCATCAGCTTCAGTTAATGTTCACATCAGCCATCAGCCATCAGAATGAGGGAAAAATGTGATCTCAGTGATTTGGACAGGCTGGTGTGAGTATTTCTATAACGGCTGATCTGCTGATTTTCACTCTGTAGCGTTTACTCAGAATGGTGCAATAAAGAAAACACATCCAGTGAGCGTCAGTTCTGCAGACGGATGTTGATGAGAGAGATCAGCCGAGAATGGTCAGACTGGTCCGAGCTGACAGAAAGGCTACAGTAACTTAGATTACTCAGATAACCACTCTGTACAGCTGTGGTGAGCAGAAAAGCATCTCAGAATGCACAACACGTCGAACCTTAAGGCGGAAAAGCTACAACAGACGAAGAAGTCCACGTGGGGTTCCTCTTCTCTCAGCCGAGAACAGAAAGCTGAGGCTGCAGTGGGCACAGACTCACCAACACTGGACAGGTGAAGACTGGAGAAACGTAGCCTGGTCTGATGAATCTGGATTTCTGCTAAGGAACAGAGATGGTGGGGTCAGAATTCTGCACCAACAGCATGAATCCATGGACCCAACCTGCCTTTGTGTCACCAGTCCAGGCTGGTGGAGGTGGTGTGATGGTATGGGGAATGCTTTCTTGGCACACTTTGGGCTCGTTAATACCAATCAATCATGGCTTGAATGCCACAGAGTGTTTGAGTATTGCTGCTGATCATGTGCATCCCTTCATGGCCACAATTTACCATCTTCTAATGGCTTATCATTCCAGCATGAAGATGCTCCATGTCACAAAGCAAAAGTCGTCTCCAACTGGTTTCATGAACATGACGATGAGTTCAGTGTCCTTCTTCAGTGGCCTTCCCAGTCACTGGATCTGAGTTCAGTAGGACACCTTTGGGACGCGGTAGAACGAGAGACTCATAGCATGAAAGTGCAGATGAACAATCTGCAGGAATTGCGTGATGCATCATCTCAACATGGAGCAGAATCTCAAAGGAACGTTTCCAACATCTTGTGGAATCCTGAGATGAAGAACTGAGGCTGTTCTGAGAGCAAAGGGACTGAGAGCCCTACCCAGTGTCAGTGTAGTGTTCCTAATAAAGTGCTCACGGAGGGTATATGTAACATGACTAATACAAACTATTCTATATGTAATATATAATATTTTCAAAAACTTTTTTGTTGGTTTTACTTCTCCATGATGGGTTCGAGCAGTGCCAGTCCCGGCTGCACTTCCTTCTCCGGGTTGCTCGTCTCTACGGTCGTGCTCACTACAGCGATGTACTTCCCTTCTGGAGCCACGTTGTGAGTGGAGGACAACAAACACACGTAGATATCTGTACAGAGCGTGCACACACACACACACACACACACACACATACAAGTGGCGTAGGAACGAGTGGTGATAAATCAGCTTCAGCTGCGTAGACACAAGCTCCCGCCCACTCTTCCCTTATTTACATGTCATATGCATATGCCACGCCCCCCAGCTCATCCTCATGCACGTCTGATTTGCATAAAACACGCCTAAATATGTGCAGGTTTTGAAGCAAAAGCCAATAAAGATCCAAGGAAGATAAGATGAAAGAAATTGAATGAAAATAGGTTTCGTTGAATTGAATTTTATTGCCTTTGTTGTAGTTCTGTGTTTTTTATGAAACTGTTCTACGCAGAAGCCTTCAGGGAACTTTCACTAACGGTGTGAAAACATTTTCTGTAGTATTCCCGTTTCGCTTTTATTTTTTCCTACCGGATTTCCTGTGCACCTGCGTCTGCGGTATGACGATCTGGCATGAGTTGGCGTCGTGAGTGTTTTTGATTGGATGGTTCAGCAGGCAGATGACCCTGATGACCCGGCCCACTTTCTTCACCCTGTTGGGGACGTAGCTGGGATCACACAGGAGCTGCTTACATCGGAAAAGCTGGAAAATCAGCCATGTAAACAGATCAGAGACAAAAAGAAATACAAATTATTTTATTTTATTATGATGTTTTTTTGTTGTTGATTTCCTAACAGCTAACAGATTACTGAAACAGTGGGAACTGATCCCAGATCTGAATTCTCCCCTTTTGAAAATCATCTCCTCTCCAGCTAAGCACCAATATTTCATTTTCTTATCACGGGAAAAACATTTTATCCCAGTTTATGATATTATGGTGCTGCCTCCTGAATGGGACAGGTTACTATTTCAGGGACACAAATGCACAAGTCCACAGTGACAGTACTGTGTGAATAAATATCGCGATATATCATATAACTGATTATTGCCGCACCTCTCCTTGAGATTTCACTGCCACCACTTTTCCGTTCTCCATGATGATTTCATCAACGTGGCGGTTCAGCATGTACGTGCCTCCATGCTGAGCACTCAGCCTGTTAAACACACACACACACACACACACACACACACCATGACCACATGACCACACATGAATGTTCTCCTTAAAGGGATAGTAGTCTTGATGTCCACGTTTCAGGAAAGGAGGTGTGGCCTCAGTGCCTGTCAGTCACAGTGACAGCAAAGGAGGCGGGGCCTACTGAAGGCCTTTGCTTGTTTGTTCCAGTGACATTAGCGTGATTTCTCACCTCTTTATAATGAAAATGTATTTGTATCTTGTACCTGGCGAAGCTCTGTGGCAGCTCCCCGAGTCCGTACAGCGGATAAAGGTAAGGACTGTGATCGTACCGAGCCACAGACTCCGAGTACATCCGGATCCGCTTGATGGTCTGCAGACACGGCTGGTCCAGATAACTACACACACACACACACACACACACACACACACACACACACACACACACACACATACACTGTGGACACATGGTGATTCAGAACCATGCTGGAATTTTTTGCGTCTGAGTCACTAATCTGCATTGCAGGGACGTGTTCAGATTAATGTCCTGTCTACTGTATTTGAGTGTGTGTGTGTGTGTGTGTGTGTTTGAGTGTGTGCACTAACTCATCAGTGCTGTACAGAGCCAGTGCGTGTCCAACGAACTCCACTACGTCCAGTCCCAAATCAAAATGGCGGAACACGTCCCTCATGGTGGTCCGGTGCGGGTCCATGTCCTGGTGAGTGCGGGGGTCGTGCTCGTCAAAGTTCAGGATGAAGAGGAGCAGCTTCCTGAACCTCCTCTTATCAAACATTCCCATCAAATCTGTGAAAGAACACAATCAAGATCTAGTTTAATCTCATTTCGAAGAAGGAATATCGTGGGCAAGGGCCCTAGAGCATGTTTTTCTTGACTAGATTTTCTAGAACGACGTAAAATTCTCTTTGGAGGTCTAGAACAGATTCCAGGAAAACAGAATACTGTAATAGATGCTGTATAATAAATGTCTGGATTTCTATAAAATAATTTTTTTTTAAAGTTTGAATCCTAAAACATATTTCTGGACTTTTTTCCCATTTCCTCAAGAATTCTATGATAACCAATAAAATAAAATATATTTTCTACAACTGATCTGACAGAATTTTAGAATAGATTTGGACAAGAGAACATGCTGGAAGCTGTAATTCTGGAGCAGAATTCCAAAAACAAAAAAAAAAATTTGAGAACTGACGTTTACAGAATGCAAAATTCCAGAGGGATTTTATAGAATAGGTCGGAATTCTAGTGAAAAGAATTCCCGAAACAAATATTTCCGAGACATGTTCAGAATTTTAGAGAGAATATTTTATGGAACATGTTGGTATTCCAGAATAGATTTAAAAGTAAAGCTTTATTCTAGACGTTCCTGAACCTGTCGGAATTCCTAGCTACAGTTTTTTTTCTATTAAAGAACCAAATACATTGAATATAACTTGAATGTGTGTCGTGTGTTACCTGAGGCGTGGGCGTCTGCCTCTGTGATGGGAACTTTGTGGAGTTTTCCACCTTTGAACACGTAACTGCCCTCGATGACTTTGAAGTCCAAATATCGCGTCACCTCCGTAAACAGCAGCATCTTCACCAGCTGTCCTGCAACACGTCACGACACGACGCCCAGTAAACTCGTAAACGGGATTATGGGATGAAATTATGGAAAATATGTGCATTAGTGTTGTCTCACCATTGGATAGCATAAATTTTGGAATGAGGTCGACATTCCACTCTTTGCCGCGTCCCATTCCTTTAGGAGGTCCCGGAACCTGGAATTGCTTATAGAGCTGTTTGAGACAACAAACATGGATGAAAAAGAAACTTGTTTACAGTGTTGAGTAAATCTCTAGACTGAGAACAGGATATAGCAGCTACAGCATGTGCGTAGTTCAGACCTCTTCCAGAGGTGAGATGGAGGCGCTCTCTCCTCCATAATACGGGTTCTGGTCGATGTGAAGAACCTTTTTCCCGCAGATGGACAGCAAACAGGACAGGATGCATTCCTGTGGAGAGGATCATAAAAAAAAAAAACATGACACCAGTAGCATAACAGCGTAGTAGCACCACTGAGGCCACAATTCTGTCGTAACATCTGCGTAATCTGTGTAGTGTAACAGTGTAACACCATTGCGACATTGTAACACCCTCGTATCGGACTCGCAATCTCACAACACCAGCGTAACACTACCATAATACACAGCGTGACATTGTAACACCGGCATAATATCAATTTACTAATAGTGCAACACCAGTGGAACAGTGTAACATCATATGAAACAACAACACCACTGTAAAACGCTATACTAATTTTACACCAATGTATTCCATTAACACTGCATAAGTGTAACATCAGTGTGACAGCATCATAATACCAGTAAAACACTACAGTAACACTGTTACACCAACACAACCTAGTCAACTAGAGTAACTAGAGTATACGTGCAAGATAAAAATAACTGTAATGTAACATAATGTGAACACCAGAGTAACATGAGTGAAACAGCAGCATAACATCACCTTCATAGCAGTAAAAACGCTAGAGTAATACTAATGTTACACAAACTTATCCTAGTAAACACGGGTCAAGTGTCATATGTGTTACACCAATATAACAGCAAAGTACTAGTAATGTAACACCAGAGTAACATGTAGCAATGCAGCGCCAAAGTAACTCGGGTGCAACAGCACCATGATGTTAGTAGGAACACTAATGCTACAGCAACATATGTTAGCATATCATAAGTGTAACACCATTGTACTGTAACACAAGTGTAACAGTAGTCTGACTCCAGAGTAACACCAGTACATCAGTAAAACATTAATACTAACGTACACCAACATGACCTAGTGAACCAGAGTAACACCATATCATATCATAAATATAACACCAGTGCAACAGTAAAAGTAACGGTGATGTAACTCTAAGAGTAACAGCTATGCAACAAAAGAGCAATGATAATGTCACTCTAGACTAACAGTAAAGCGTTATTAATTTAACTCCCGAGCAAGAGTAACAGCAATGTAACTCCACTGTAACAGCAAACTAACATGAAGGTTACTCCAGAGTAACAGCTATGTAACATTAATGCAATCCCAGAGTTACAGTTATGTAGCTCCAGAGTAACAGCTAAGTGACATTAATGGTGACTCCAGTGTAACAGTGAAGTAACATGAAGGTTACTCCAGAGTAACATGTAACATCGAAGTAACTCCAAGAGTAACACCCATCATAACACCAGTAAAACATGAGAGTGATACTAATGTTACAACAACGTATCACACTGTAGTAAAGTTTATTAGCCTTAGAATAAGTGTCATAAGTGTAACGCCAGAGTAACAGTAAAGTAAGAGCGGTGTAACAGTGATGTAACTCATACGTAACACCAGCTGTGTTCAAATACTGGATCTGATCTGCAGTCATTGTTGTTTGTATTGCCTGGTGTGAGTTTTTATAAAATCTTTTAGCAAGCGTGTTTGTGTGTGTGTGTGTGTGTGTGCGTGTGTGTGTGTGTGTGTGTGTGTGTAGGATTACGACCCCTAATCCCTCGCAGCAGAGCCAGCAGGAGGCCCTGTAAGTACGACCCTTAGTCAGGATTCAGCTTCATTAAGATTTGTGTCAACTTTAATGAGAGATTATTTTTCCTCTCACTCAGGCTCAGTCTTTAAGGAGATAACCCAGGAGACACACCTGAGATAACACTGTCAATTATTCAAATTACACCTGGAAGGAGAAATTTAGAAAAATGAAATAAGTGAAGGAATAGCGACAGGTCTATGAAGTACAGCTTTGTCTTTGGTTAATATACTTTGAATGATACTTTTGAAACATAATAATATATAATAATATTTAGGCATTTATATATATATATATATATATATATGAGTCAGAGTCAGAGACGAAACATATTCATGTAAATCCATACAAAGGATGGTATAAATGAGTGATTAGTGAACAAAGTCAATAACTGTTCATGTTTTCCAGATAAAAGATGCATGAAAATCATTATTTATTTAAATACAGATATGTTTTAAGGTTTATTCCATTCCTGCTCAACATACAACACACTGGAGGAGTATCAGTGATGATGATAAAGAAGAAGAAGAAGAAGATATTGATGATGATGATACTGATGATGATGATTTTCTTACCTTGAGCCCGGTGCCCAGGACGATGACATCGAAGTCAGGCATGCTGAATCTACTGGAGCTCGCTGACGGTTAAACACATGGATGGGTGAACCTGCTACAGGTGTGTGTGTGTGTGTGTGTGTGTGTTTGTGTGTGTGTGTGTGTCGTCATCTTCATAAACACCGTAATACATGATCCCATCAGTCATAATCCTCTCAGTGAAGGAACATTAGGTGGAGGAGATCTTTCTGGGACGGTGAGGAAGAACGTTGTTGTGCACTGAAGTGATGCCTGAGAGCAGGTTTGCATTGCAGCTGCAGGATTGATTCACTGATCCACAGACACGAAAACACTCCAGAGATACACCTGCGCTCCAGACACACCTGTGCTCCAGACACACCTGTGCTCCAGACACACCTGCGCTCCAGACACACCTGCGCTCCAGACACACCTGTGCTCCAGACACACCTGCGCTCCAGACACACCTGTGCTCCAGACAGACGAAGACGCAGGGATAGATGAAGACCCCAGACAAGAAGATACGCTGTTCAGACAGAAAGCTGCCCCAGACAGACAGATTCCCCAATTAGTGTTAAATTAATTAGAATTATATTTAATTGGTATTAGGACTGAAAATGTGCTACTGTACAGTTCGAATAAACTTTATTTAAAAAGGTGTACATACAAACCAGGAGGTGAAAACTTTTTGAAAACTTTTTTCTTTTTTTTTGCTTGTTAACTCTTCTGACTGCACATTGCTCCAGCAGGTGGCGGTGTGCAGGTGTTCAGGTCAGGGGCTCACACTGCATTTCCCGGCATGCTTTGCGGCAGGAGCGCGCTTCCGCTTTAATGTGTTTACAAAAAAAAAAAAAAAAAGAACACGTCAGAATTTAATTCACTCTTTATTAGGGGCAAAGAATTACATCATTCCTTCATCATCATCATCTTCAACAGCAACAACAACAACAGCAACAGCTGCGGTTTTATTTAACTGTAAATTAATCACACTATAAACCGTTAAAACTGTGAAAGTGTGCGCGCGAGAGTTTATTTTCGACCAGTTTCCTCTTCCGCATTTCAGACACTTCCGGTTCGCGTCACAACCCCAGTCATGTCGGTAAGTAACATTTCATTACTGCACAAATTTATTGACTTCATGCATGTCTACGAAATATGTCAGAGTTTTGTGTAAGGAATTAAACAGTGTGTGTGTGTGTGTGTGTGTGTGTGTGTGTGTGGTGCTGTTACAGTAAAAGCACAGTGACTGTTACCACCGAGGAGTTGATTATTTTCCTGTAACAGCACGTCCCTGAATGTTTTATTCCTCTTAGACCACAGCAGTTTACCAACTATTTACATTTATTAAAAAACAAAACGCCATATTTTTTTATCCGTTTATAGTTACAGTTAATGTTTGTGAAATGATTTAGTTCCTGTTGTCGCTTACGTTATAGCAGCTATAGACACTCGTTCCCTCACCAGCTGCTCTTTATTCTCTCTCTTCAAGTTAATAAGACAAAAAAAACACGCAGCTTGTTACGCATGTTAACGAGAAACCGCAAAGAAGCGTAAACTCCTCTGTCCTGAAGACGTCGGAAAACTTCAAGTTACAGCTTCACCTCTGACTGTTACAAAGACACTGGAGCCTCCTTCCATCAATGCTACATAAACATCTCCTCACAGAAAACTTCACCGTATCAAAGTTTTATAATCTTTTTTTTTATGTTTATTATCAGTGGAGCGTTCGCCGTACGCGTCCCTGTGAATGAGCTGTTGCTATAGAAACGATAACGTATTAGAACGAGCGCATTAATATAAACCTGCGCTACTGTCAGAGCTGCTGTTATAGAGAATGAATCAACACCTTCTGACCAATCAGAGTGCAGAATTCAGCAGCGCTGTGAGATTGTATTAGAAAGCTGATTGGTTAGATTTGGTTGTATTGAGCTCTTACTGATTCGCTGGCGTTTGTTTTGTCCGTGTTGTAGTTTTCCGGTGAGGATGGTCGGGATCGGCACACTCGCGTTCACGCTCGGAGCTCTCCGGGATTCCTGGAGCGTCTGGGAGAAACGATGGGGGGGATGGCGGTGGGCGTGGCCCTCTTCTTCCTCTCCTTCTACGTGCTCTTCACTAACGAGGTCAGTGTGCTTTACGTCGCCAGGTGCTAGAAACTGTGAAGCTCATAAAGCTTCTAACCAAACGCGGATCTGTCCCTGAGACGACGTGCTGAACATCTGGATACGTGATCAGCGATCCGATGAATGAACAGTAGATTTAAAAGCAGCCAAGAGCTGTTTTTAATGTGATGTGTTTCAGTGTGTGTTAAAATGAGAATGAGGAAGCCACGCCTCTTATACTGGAGCCACGCCTCCTGCACTGGAGCCACGCCTCTTATACTGGAGCCACGCCTCTTATACTGGAGCCACGCCTCCTGTACTGCTGTACTAACAAGAATGGAAATGTTTTTCTTTTCTCAACAAACTTCGTGTGTGTAGTATTTTAAAGCAGGATGTTTTCCGACCTCTGCGTTACACAGACCGGGGCTTTCCGCCTGATAAAACGCTGCAGTAAATTATTTGCTTTATGATTTATAGTAAGACGCAGACAATCGGGTGAAAGTCCCAATCAAGCAGACACTCCAGATGGACAAACTCTCCAGACAGATGAATGTCCCAGACTGGCGATTGTCTAGACAGTAAGACGCCCAGACGAATAAACGTCCCAGATAGACACATATCCGAGATGGACAGACATCCCAGGAGGACGTACAGATGGGTGTTCAAACTGACAAACTCCCCTGATTTATAGACACACACACACACACACACACACACACACAGAAAAAGCACAGTACTAAGACTAGCACATGTTTAACACGCCACACAGAAATCAGACATAGAACACACCAAACCGTTTTAAACACACACACACTCCGTCTCTTCACCTCTCTTCTGTCCTCTCTTCTGCAGGGCAGAGCGATCCGCACTGCGTCCTCTCTGGATGAGGGTCTCGCCCGGGTCGTGACCCTTCACCCGGAAGTCTATGTTGACCCCCAGAACAACGGGCAACTCGTTCACCTCTCAGCCTCTCTGCGCACGGCTCAGGTACCTCCCCGTTATAAACAGCGAGATTATTGATCTCGAGATATGTTGGTGGTAATGATCTCTCTCCCTCTCGCTCTCTCTCCCTCTCTCTCTCTCCCTCTCTCCCTCTCTCTCTCCCTCTCTCTCTCTCTCTCTCTCTCTCTCTCAGCCTCTGTATGATCCGAACTACAGGGTCACGGTTCATGCGGTGAAGCTGAAGAGGAATGTGGAGATGTACCAGTGGGTGGAGTATCAGGAGTCACGGTGGGTAAAAAATAAATAAATAAATAAAAACTCCAGCTCAGGCTTCGTCCTGAAGCTCCAGCTCGTCTTCACGTTCTGTCTCTGGTCACAGGGACTATACTGAGAACGGAGAAACCAAAACAGAGACCACGTACACATACAGTGAGTTCATCTTTCTCACAAATCAAAATTAATATATGTGCTTTACATGTCGTGTTTGAATCCTTATGTATAATTCGTTTCAGACACGGAGTGGAAGTCGGAGCTCATCAACAGCAGAAATTTTGATAAGGAGATCGGCCACGTCAATCCCAGGTACAGCTCATGATGTATGTATGTTTATGTTTATCACACACACATGATCTTTCTTCATAGTGTGTGTTGTGTTGCGTTGTGTTGTAGTGCGATGGCGGTGGAGAGCGTCACTGTCGTCGCCCCTGACGTGTGGGTCGGCCATTTTTCTCTCTCAGAAGGTATTTATTTGTTAAGTTTACCGTATTTTCCGGACAGTGCGTCACATCTGAATGTGAGATTTGTTTGTTTGTTGGCGTTTAAAAGAATTTCACTGTGTGACTTGGCTCTAAAATGGCAGTCTAATGCTAAACACTGCCCTCTAGTGGTGATGTCCAGTTCTTTGTGTGTGTGTGGCTCAGGTTTCTGAGCAGCTTTACAGGGACAGAAATCCTGGTTTAAAACGGATCTCTTGATTAAAGACACATTGGCTGTGGATTCCTGTTTATATTTGTCCACTTACTTGTGTTTATCAGTGTGTGTGTGTGTGTGTGTGAGAGAGAGAGAGAGAGAGAGAGAGAGAGAGAGAGAGAGAGAGATGTGGTTGTAACGTGTTGTATTTTCTCTGCAGGTTTGATCGATCAGATTAATAATTTCCAGACTCTGAGTCTGAGTGCACTTTCTGTTACTGACCCGTTTCTGACGGTGTACGAAGATCATTTCTACCACACAGCCAACCCTCGGAGACCAGAGGTACACACACACACACACACACACACACACACACACACATCATTTCTAGTAAATACTGAGTGCTGATGTGGTGTGATGAAGCGTAGTTGCTCTAACTCCAACCCCCTGAAGAATAAAACACTCAGGGACGTGCAGTTAAAGGAAAATAATCAACAACGGGATGTGTGAGGTGACCTGACGTGAAGCGGAGTTACTCTTACCACTCTGAAGTTGATTATTTTCCTACAACAGCATGCCCCCAAGCAAAATAATCCACTTCAGGGTAGTAACAGTGACTCTGCTTCATCACACCATGACCTTAACTCTCTCTCTCTCACACACACACACACACACACAGTGTTTATTACTTATATAATGACTTTGGACCATAGAGATGATGTTGGTGACGTTATTTTGTGTGTGTGTGTGTGTGTGTGTGTGTGTGTGTGTGTGTGTGTGTGTGTGTGCGTGTGCGCGTGCGTGTGTAGGTGGGAGACGTGCGTGTGAGCTTCTCCTACGCCGGACTCAGTGGTGAAGGCTCCTTCCCCGGACCAGCACAGAAAGTGCGTTCATTCACAAATGTCCTCTTTACACACCTGATAATTCATCACCTGTTCTTTATTATGAAAGTGTGTGTGTGTGTGTGTGTGTGCAGGTGAGCGTGGTGGCGATGCAGAAGGAAGAAAAACTGGTGCCTTTTAAGACCAAATCAGGAGACACGCTGGAGATCCTTTACCTGGAGGAGCTCACAGCAGAGGTGTGTGTGTGTGTGTGTGTGTGTGTGTGTTTAGCATGGTGCGCCTGGTCAGCCGGCATTGTGGAGCTGATCGATCTGGCTGATGTGTTTTCCGACTCGGAATGACACACTGATATCTATAAACGTGCACAAAGGACAAAGTCACAGAGAGAAGTCTTCCCCCGGGAGGGGGCGTGGCCTAAAGTCTGAAGGCGGGGCTATATGTCTAAAGTGATGTTGGCGAGCGTGTGATGATTTAGACGTTATACTCATAGCTTGATGAATAAAATGAACAGGTGATGATTAGAGTTATATCTGTGTGTGTGTGTGTGTGTGTGTGTGTAGTGGACTGGGTCCCCGTGCTGAGAGACCTGGTGTCCGTGGGCGTGAAGCTCTTCGCGGCGTGTGTGTCCTGCTCTCTCTCTCTCCTCACCATCTCCGTCGGCTGGCTGTTTTATCGCCCCCTGGTGGCAGCGCTGATCGCTGCGGTCGCCCTGCTGCCCGTCCTGGTCACGCACGCTCGCAAAACCGAGAAGAAACACCAGTGACGATGACGGAGAGCGCGCGACGGTGAATTCACAAACGCGGATTCTTTCATTACACGGACCACTCCTACTACTGCTCCTCTCCCTCACTCACACACACACACACACACACACACACACGCGAGCAGCATGGCGTGACTCGAAGTACAACAGGAGTGTGGATTCACGTCGCCGGAGTACTCCGTTACGGACTGATGTTACAAACCAAAGCTAAACACACTGTTACACAGTTACTGATAAATCAACCTGAGCAGCTAAAGAAAAAAAAAACCTCTCACTCTGACAGATAACTCGCTCCGGCAAGCCTCTCCGTCAGAGACAGAAAAATGAACCTCGATAATATTATGATACGTGCACTCTGATTGGTCAGAAGGTGTTGATTCATTCTCTATAACAGCAGCTCTGACAGCAGCGCAGGTTTATATTAACGCGCTCGTTCTACTACGTTATCGTTTCTATAGCAACAGCTCATTCACAGGGACGCGTACAGCGGACGCTCCACTAACGACAAACAGATTCTGTAAGGAGAAATGTGTATGGAAGGAGTCTCCAGTGTCAGCGCTTTGTAACAGGTAGAGGTAAAGCTGTAACTTATAGTTTTCCGACATCTTCGGGACAGAGGAGTTTAACGTAAGTGAGAACTGGCACTAACTTGTTTCATAAATTAAATGTAACTATAAACAGATAAAAAGTCCATGTTGTTCATTAATAAATAAAAAAAAAATGTAATTGCTGTGGTGTAAGAGGAATAACAGATTCAGGGACATGCTGTTATAGGAAAATAATCAACGTCAGCGTGGGAACAGTAACTGTGCTTGACGTCGGGACGCATCCCACCACCTCACCGGTGATTATTTTCCTTTAACAGCACGTCCCACGTCAGTGTTTTCTTCCTTCCTTCTGACCAATCAGAATCCAGCATTCAGCCATACTGTGGTGTAAATCATATGAATACATACATAGTTATATAAAGGAAAAAAACAGGAAGAAGCTTCACTTTTGTATGTTCTGTATGTTTTGATAAATATGCAAATTAAAACCATCCCCACCTCTACACGCTCCACCCCCTTGTTCCTGGGAAACCAGTGCTGCATTGCCTTCATTTGCATACCAGAACCTGATTGGCTCTTAAAGGTTATGATGTAATAACACGTCTGTGAGAAGCGAATAAATGGAATGTAAGAAAGACAAAACACGAGGTTTCTAAAAAGTTTTTCTTTAATACACAAAGATACCAAATTAGGTTTCTGTTCGTTTTGAAAGAAAGAAAAACCAAACCAAAAAAAAAAAAAAAAAAAAAAAAAAAAAAAAAAAAAAAAAAAAAAAAAAAAAAAAAAAAAATTCAAGTCTTGTCCAAGTGAATGCATTCCAGAAAACACACAGACGCCGTGTTGTGTCTTTTCCGCGCTGCACGTTGGTCCTGATCATCTTTTTTTTTTTTTTTTTTTTAATCTTCATTGCATATTTATAATCCGAAATAACTGCACGGGCTCTCGGTCACCGATACGAGCGCATCATTTAGTAAATACGTGACTCCAACGTCTCTCCTTTTACCGTCGGCTCGGCACGAGTTTATATGGCGAATTTAATAATGACGTGTGTGTGTGTGTGTGTGAGTGTATGTGATGGTGTGTGTGTGTGAAAGTACAATAGAACAGCATAGCTCCTGATCTGCCTCTTTAAATACTGACAAAAACAAAAACTTCCATAACTAGCCGTTACTGTTTTCGCTTAAAAGACAATTTTTTTTTTTTTTTTTTTTAAAGCGGTTTAACGGTTGAGCACAGTCATTTCAGGCAGGCTGATCGGGGGCTGTGGGAAGGGGGCGTGGCTTATGTTAGGCCCCTCCCACCCCGCATAATGAGCGCAGAGTCCCGTTTGTTTTACAGTAGGAGGCATTTGGTGCCCTTCTTGCCTTTCCGGGCCTGCAGCGCCGCCCTGGTGGCCATCTCGAACACCTCCCGCACGCCGTCCTTCGTCTTGGCCGAACACTCCATGTAGCCGAAGGCGTAGATCCGATTCGCCATGTCGCGGCCTTCCTCCGCTTTCACCGGCTCCTGCAGAGAGACAGAGAGAGAGAGAGACAGAGAGAGAGAGA
>CM040994.1:658001-668323 GCA_022985145.1 Pangasius djambal
TTGGTGCCCTTCTTGCCTTTCCGGGCCTGCAGCGCCGCCCTGGTGGCCATCTCGAACACCTCCCGCACGCCGTCCTTCGTCTTGGCCGAACACTCCATGTAGCCGAAGGCGTAGATCCGATTCGCCATGTCGCGGCCTTCCTCCGCTTTCACCGGCTCCTGCAGAGAGACAGAGAGAGAGAGAGACAGAGAGAGAGAGACAGAGAGAGAGAGAGAGAGAGAGAGAGAGAGAGAGAGAGAGAGAGAGAGAGAGAGAGACAGAGAGAGAGAGAGAGAGAGAGAGAGAGAGAGACAGAGAGAGAGAGAGAGAGAGATATTTAACATACAGCAAACCGGAGAAATCTCTAAATGTAGTTAAAACTCTAAAGGTAGAGTTCGTTCACTCGTCTAATATTCACCAGTTATTTTTCTATTTATTTATTATTATTATTTATTTTTTTAAAATAATCATCAATACGATTCTCATTAAACCTCTTCGCCGTTAAGACGACGCAGGTTGTGAATTATTATTATTATTATTTTTTCCCCATCAGTTCCACATTTATGTTTGAAATTAAACAAGAAATTCTACTGTTTTTTTTTTATTCGTTTTTGACACCAAGAGAAAATCCTACAATTTTGCTTAAATAGTTCTTTTTTTCTCTTTTTTTTAATCTTCCAATAATTTCCATAATAATTTACAAACATATGTGTATGTTCAAAGACATTCACTTATTTATTTATTTATTTTTGTTTAGCATTAACAGTGCCTTTAAACACATCAGTTACAGACTTTAAATCTATTTCCCGCCGAGTTTTACGGAATATTTATCTATCTTTATATCTTGTTAGTTCTCGGGGGTTATGATGCTAGCGGAGCGGGCAGCGTTAGCTGGTTAGCGAGGTGCGGGGACCGGGTACCTGCTTCATCTTGGCTAGCTCGCGGCGAGTGTGTTCGTCGTTGCGCAGGTCCTTCTTGTTGCCCACCAGGATGATGGGGACGTTGGGGCAGAAATGTTTCACCTCAGGAGTCCATTTTTCTGGAATGTTCTCTGCACACAGGAAACCTCAGCTAGTCAGATCGTACGCTAACAAGCCATCAACTGTTAGCTTCATTTTGGAAACAGAGATAAATTTCTTCTTAAACATCCTGTGAGGTTTGTTTATATTAGCCAGTTAGCTTTAGCAGCTAAGATTATAGGCATTTATGAATATAATCCTCTCAGAAATCCTGTCAGGTTAGCTCACGCTAGCTAGCTAACTGCGTAGCATCAGAAGCAAAGATTCTAAACATTTATAAATATTAAGACATTAAATCCTGTCAGATTAGCTAGCTCATGCTAGTTAGCTAACTGAGGAGCATCAGAAGTAAAGATTCTAAATATTTATAAATATTAAAACATTAAGTAGCTCTTTTTAGCTAGCGTTAGCAGTGAAAATTATTACCATTTGTAAATTTGACCCAAACATCCCCTCAGATTATAAACATTCATCTTATCTTAGCCAACTAGCTAGGGCTATAAATGAAAATATAGAAGAGAAACCTTTTTAAGTATAACCCTGTCAGGTTAGCTCATGCTAGCTGGATGGTTAGCATTAGCGGTACATATTATGAACATCGAAATGACAATGGGGGGAAGAAATCCTGTCAGGTTAGCACTTTTTAACTAGCATTAGCAGTGAAAATTATGACCATTTACCCAAACATCCTCTCAGATTAAACACAGTTAGCAAATGAGCTATTTTTAACATTTTTATTTGGATTTGATATAAAATCCTCAGAAATCATGTAAAGATTATAATATTTTTTTAATGAATATGCTAATAATCTTCTAATGAATCTTGTCCGTATAGCTAATTTCCGCTATGAGTCTTTATTAATCTGACTCAGAATCCTCTCGGATTAGCTTGTGTTAGCTCGCTAGCTAGGATTAGCTAGTAAATGCTATAAAGGTTTGTGAATTTGATATAAAAATAAATAAAGAAAGAAAAACAAGTGTAAAATAAAAAAGAAGGGAATTTTGAAAATAGAGATCAGTAAAATTGTTACGCTAATTCTAGGCTAACTGTGATGGAGATGGTGATGATTGTAATGATGGTGGTGGTGATGATTGTAATGGTGATGATGGTGATGGTGAAGATGATGGTGGTGGTGGTGATTGTAATGGTGATGACGAAGATGGTGGTGGTGATGATGAAGATGATGGTGGTGATGATGAAGATGATGGTGGTGATGATGATGAAGATGATGGTGGTGGTGATTATGATGAAGGTGATGGTGGTGGTGATTATGATGGTGGTGATTATGATGGTGGTGATTATGATGGTGGTGATGGTGATGGTGGTGGTTTGTAGTTTGTTGTGTGTTTTAGGTGTTGGTGTGGTGAACTTTACCGAGACTGTCAGGACTGTCGATGGAGAAACACATGAGGATGACGTCGGTGTCGGGGTAGGAGAGAGGACGGAGACGATCGTAATCTTCTTGTCCTGCCGTGTCCCACAGCGCGAGCTCCACCTGAACACACACACGTTTCCTCAAAACGAGTTTCGCGTATCAGCTTGGACGTATAAAAACGTTACGCTCGTCCATATGTTCACGTGACGTGTGAGCGATGATCGTAAGTCGTGAATAAAAAAAAAAACTCGTTTGTGTGTCAAAGCGTTAAAATATTCTTCTTCGATAAATTAACGTTCGTCTGATCTTTAATCGTGACCCATCGCGTCATATTCTCATATGATTATTATTAGCATGACGTAATTTCCGTTAATTGTTTTTTTTCTGTAAAATATCCACGACGTGATGATTTTCACAACGTGTCAGAAAACCGATCATCGGCGTGGAAGTGTTTTCCTGACTGTATTCGAAACCAATTGCGTTTGCGTTTTCTATTTGCGGACCTGTAAATTGCGACATTTTATCAGTTCGCCCGGCTTCTGTCCTCGACCTTCGAATATTCGTCGAATTTAAGATAAAAAAATGCACCATTGAATGCAAAAACCGTGTATTCGAATTTAAGACGTGTGGCAAGCACCTGACAGGCGAGATATTAAAAGTGCACTAACGATGTTTTTTTGAAGAAGAAAAATCTAGAAAGAATTGTTCCAGTGTTTCACAGAATCCAGTCCGAGTCAATAATGTCATGGATTGACCCGCTGAAGCTGATTTGCATTTTCGTTTGAATTATGTCGCAATTTATATAAAGATAAATACAAAAACTTCCATACATCAGCACACACCTACTGTACGAGAAAAACCGAAAATCTGACACTCTGTAACCATGACAACGCTCTTACCAGTCCTAGCTTCTGCCAGCTAACTAACGAGGCTACACCGTTCTTCAGGTGTTACGCAGCGCGAGTAGCTTCAAGTAGCTAATATTTTTCTTGATTTTCTGCCTCCGAATCTGGACTCGTTTGTGCCGCTTCAGTTACCTGTTTGCTGTCCACTTCGATGTCGGCCACGTAGTTTTCGAACACGGTGGGGACGTACACCTCGGGGAACTGGTCCTTACTGAAGACGATGAGGAGGCACGTCTTCCCGCACGCGCCGTCTCCGACGATCACCAGCTTCTTACGGATCGCTGCCATCTCTCTAGAGGGACACAGAGCCCGGGTTACAGACCGGAACCGGAACCGGAACTGGAGGTACGCTTACGTTATTTACATTATTCCTGCTTTTACAGGAGTGGATGGATTTGACTTCATAAATTACGCAAACTTTAAAATAAATTTAGCCTGTTCCCCCGACCCCCCCCCGAAATAGTGCTAATTGGAACGCATGGTAACCATGACAACGCTTTTACCAGTCCTAGCTAGTGTCAGCTATCCAGCTAGATTAGCTAGCGCTCTAGATTTTGTTTGTTTGTTTGTATTGTTTTGTTTATTCTGCAGCGTTGGAGTTTTGTTAATGAAACACTTTCTGTTCCACTTTCTGATTTTACTATTACTGCTATTACTAGTATTACTATTATTACTACCACTATTACTATTATTTCTACCACTATCACTATTATTACTACCACTATTACTAATATTACTAGTATTACTATTATTACTACTACTACTACTAATAATAATACAAGCTCGACGTGCTTTAGAGAAATAAAGAAACAAAAGGTAATCAAAAATAAATCAGGGCAATAATAATAATAATAATAATAATAATAATAATAATAATAATTGAATAATAATAGCAGAAACAAAAAGAAAAAAATAATATAAAATTTTTTCAAAAATATATTAAATAAGTGTTTAAATAATTGAATAAAAGTACAATAATTTCCAAAAGATTGCCTTTTTTAAAATTTATTAAAGATTGACATGTCACACTTTATCCATTTATAGTTACAGTTAATGTTCATGAAGTGAGTTCCTGTTGTCGCTTACGTTACAGCAGCTATAAACAGTCGTTCCCTCACCAGCCTCTTTATTCTGTCTCTCAAACTTAATGGGACAAAAAAAAAAAAAAGAGAGCGTAAAAGAAGCGTAAACTCCTCTGTTACAGCTTTACCTCTGACTGTTACAAAGCGCTGACACTGGAGACTCCTTCCGTAAATGTTACATAAACTTCTCCTTACAGAAAACGTCTCCAAATCAACGGTTTTTAAAATCCGTTTCTTATTAGTTGAGCCGCTGTATGAGTGCCTGTGTACGAGCCGTTACTATGGAAACGATAACATGTTAGAACGAGCGCATTAATATAAACCTGCGGTTCTAGAAAACTAATCAACACCTCCTGACCAATCAGAATGCAGAATTTAAGTGTTGTGGTATAAATTATAACAAAGTAGCAGAAGCTAGCGACGGCGATCTTCTTCTTTAGCATCATGTGACAAATTCTGCAAAAATGAAAAAATGAAAATATCAGCGTCACTCGCTGCAAACTTACGCGAGGGAAAAGGAAGTATTTAATTTTTCACGATAAAATAAACGAAATGTGAAAATGTTGTTTGCTTAAACAACGAACCTGTAGTTTAAACTACTGCGCAGACATACTGAATGACTTCTCTAACACTCCGTTTCCTTTTTCACCACCTCTTTGTGTTTTAAATGATGGTTTGATACCGAGATACCGCGATACACACTCTCACTCCGGTATCAAACCGGGGAAATGTCACACCGCTACAGCTGTGAGCGTAATCTCCTGAACACAGGAAATAAACCGGCTTCATCCAGCACATTTAAACCAACAAAACAAGGGTTTTTAAGGCTGATTTTCTTTTTCTATAAATATATGAAAGTGGCTCGGATCATTAAAACCATCAGATTTATTAAATAAACAATAAGCAGTGTCGATTTGAACTTAAGCTTAAATCTGTTTACCGTGAATTATACTTTCACATCACTTTAAGGCTCTCAGACGCTCCATCTCTGCCTGTCCAAGCTCTAAACACAATATTTACAATTATTTTCGATATCAGACTCTAATAATTTAAGAACGCTATTTAGCTTAGCTTAGCTTAGCATAAGCCCCATAAGCGGAAGTACGATTTGTTCCATCGAAAACGGCCCTTTGTTTGGCCGAATAAAACTCTCAATCGCAGTCTTTCTACCGAACTGTAACACCGCTGATCATCACGGATCCCTTCTTAAGCGACACACACGACTTATATACGTACTATATATGTTATTATTATTATTTTTTACCTTGTGTTTGATGCTTAGCGAGCGAGTTTTTCCGGTCTCTCCCAAAGCGTCAAGCACAACGGAGCAACTGTCACTACCGCGAGCTCCTGCCCGACTAGCACTGCGCATGCGCAACACAACCACGCATGCGCATTGCTGTCCAGCGGCTATGATATATCACGCATGCGCACTTCCGTCTAACGTTTAACCCCAATACAAACAATGGCTGCTTTTACGCATACAGCTTTACATAGTTTTTTATTCTTATTATTTTTTGTACATTACATATTCTGTAAAAAAAAAAAATTGAGTCATTAATTAGCTGGTTAGCTAATTTAACTAAGATTAAAAGTAAGGCAGTACTCGTACAAAATGGCCGCCATTTAAGCAACAAAATAAAAGTCAGTACAAAAGGCAGAAAATATTTTTTTTTATTTTAGAAACCTTAGCACAATAATAATAATAATTCAGAATATATCAAGAATACTAAAATATTTGTCATCTAATATTACAACTTGAATATGAAAAATAAAAGTTCATTTAGTGCTTGGTTTCTCGGTGGAGCCCTCAGCCGGCTGTTCTCCACCCGCACACACCAGCCGCTCCTTTATCTTCTTATTGGTGCTTATCATGAGGAAAGGACTGAGCGTGGCGTAGCACGATGAGAAAAACACTCTCATGTCCGCCACCACAGCCGGGACCTGGGCCACGGTCAGCATGTAGATCCAGATCACGTTATCGATGCCGAAGAACACGGTGTACAGCACCACCAGCATGATGACGGTCTTCGCCGCCCGCATTTCCATAGAGGTTCCTTGCTGAGCGCGTCGGATGGACCTGACCTGCCTGCTGTGTTTGTGCAGGAGGACCAGGATGTAGCCGCTGGACGCCAGCATGATGGCCACGAAGGTGAAGTCTCGCGTCGAGAGGGCCGCGCCATTCACCACGTACGACAGGTTGTCACGGAAGTCGACGTGACAGAAGCCGAGGTTGAGGGTGAAGGCCGGCACCGTGCCGTTCCGAGGTGCCATTGAGAAAAGCGGAGCGCCGGTGCAGATAACCATGTTGAGGAGCCACAGACCTACGAAGGTGGGCATGACCAGCTGCGGGAGACGAGGTTTCAGTTTGGTCAGGTGCGGCCCGGAGGACGGTGCGATAGTCAGCGCTTGGAAGACGCTCAGCATGCAGGTGAGGCAGACAGAGAGGGCGCGGCCGATGCGGTAGGCGTAGATCACCACTTTGCAGCCCGGATCGTCCAGCAGGTTGCGCATGCCGAAGATGACCATCGTCTGTGGCACGCCACGTGTCAGCAGTAGCAGCAGGTTGCTGAAGGCCAGGTGAGCCAGGATACGGTCCACGGGCTGCAGGCGCGACTCTACGAAAGCGATGTGAGTGTACACCATCAGCACGGACGCGTTACCCAGAATTCCCAGCCCCGTCTGCAGGAGGAAGGAGACTCCTTTAATGGTGATGCAAAGGTCCATGGAGCCTGGTTTCTGAGTCACACAGCAAGACCGAGACAGTCAGGAAACGTGGAACGTATTACTGAAGAACTGAAAATGTTTTTTAAAATAAATTATATTTATATATATATATTTGCACCTTTGCCTGACATGACATTAATATCTGGAATGGATAAAAGCTCACCTGGATCTTCTTCTTGCGACGGCTCACGCGCATTTGTAGTCTTCATCGCCGGGGATGGAAGTAAAGATATGCGAATTTATAATGTGTGCTTTTCCGCTGGGGCCCCGACGCACACCGAAACAAGACACCGCAAGATTCCAAGTAACCATGGAAACCAGAGTCACCAAGGAAACCGAGTGCGAGCCCCACCTGCTTACCGCACAATTAACCTTTTAGTGAAAACAACTACACATGCAGGAGTGAAACACCAACATGCAACACACGAACATCCAGCAGTGAGCTCACTTTAAAGGAAGATGGAGTTAGGGTCATGGACGCACACTGAGACGAGCCTCGACTCCTAAAGTCCGCAGCTCTCACCGGAGGCGTGTTGGTTGGCGTTAATAATCACGAGTCAGTTAGGGATTTAAAGCATTTTTTTTCAATCTCTACATTTTACTAATCAAGTACACTGCAGTCAGGGTTGCCAGATCTGTGCAACCAAATCTGCACAACGGACATGAAATATTAAAAACACGCAGTGAACATTTCTATCACCAGATAATCAGAGATGGTGTGGTGTGATGGAGCGGAGTTCCTGTTGCCCCCCCAAAGTTGATTATTTTCCTCTAAAAGCACATCCCTGAGTGTTTCATTCCTCTTACACCCCAGCAATGGGCCAACGATTATATGACTTTTTTTAATTTATTAAAATATGGCGTATATCTTTTTCCATTTATAGTTATACATTGAACATCGTGGAGCGTCCACGAAACGAGCGAGTTCCTGTTGTCGCTTACGTTATAGCAGCTATAGACAGTCGTTCCCTCACCCGTCTCTCTTTATTCTCTCTCTTCAGGATAATAAGACAAAAAAAAACCCGCAGCTTGTTACACGCTAGCGAGAATAAGTTAATAAGACAAAAAAAAACCCCGCAGCTTGTCATGTTAGTGAGAAACTGCAAAGAAGCGTAAACTCCTCTGTCCTGAAGATGTGGTAAAACTTCAAGTTACAGCTTCACCTCTGACTGTTACAAAGCGCTGACACTGGAGACTCCTTCCGTAAATGTTCATTACATAAACGTCTCCTTACAGAAAACGTCACCGTATCGATGATTATACACGTTCTGCCGCCGTACACGTCCCTGTGAATAATGAGCTGTTACTACGTTAGCGCATTAATATAAACCCGCGCTACTGTCAGAGCTGCTGTTATAGAAAACTAATCAACACCTCCTGACCAATCAGAGTGCAGAATTCGACGGCGCTGTGGTGTACAGTGTCTTACTATTTTGTTCATTTAGACTTTTACTTTTTTTTTTTTTAAATCGCACGCTGTGTCGTCGAGTCGAAATGCAGGTTAGGCGGAAAACGGTGTGTATGAAGCCATTTTGTGATCTCTGTCCAAAACATTTTTACATATTTACAGAAAAAAAAACCAAAAAAAAACAAATATTGAATGGATTAACAGCTACAAAGAGCTACACGAGCTCTCGTACGTTTAATCTTTAACGTCCTCGAATTCACTTCTCTGACTCCGAGCTCTAAATTATTGACTGTACTATAGTTGTTTTTTTAAAAAAAAAATTTTATTTACTTATTTTTTTCGCGTTTGGACGCCGTTACCCAAGTGTATGGCGACAGGTTAATTAGATTAGACCCCGTGGTGCGTCTGATTTCCCTCAGGTTTGACGAGGACAAGCCTACGCACGCAAGATTTTTACTTCGGAGTGCCCGAGCTTTAGCATTTAAAAAAAACATCCACAGATTTTCGGTGAGGCCTGAAATACCGGAACAAGAGATCAAAATTTTTTTATATAAATATGTGTGATATGATGAATCAGAAAGAATAATTATGAACAATTAGTCCAGCCATGACTGCGATGTTGTTTGTCTCTTTATTGTCACAGATTAAATAAATCAGCGTCTCTCGGGACTCATTAGCTGAACGCAGATGAGGAACATTACAGCGTGCACCTGCTAATTAGATCATCAACCATGGGACGAGTGTTAATGATGTTCTAAAGGTGCTATAAAAACACCGCTCGTTTATTCATAAAAAAAAAAAAAAACATTTCACCTAATGCTCTGGAGAAATACAGCACAAAGCCACGAGCCAAAATAATGACTATAAATGAAGCCGGAGTTAATGTTTATGTCCGAATTAAAAAAAAAACAAAAACACGTAAGTTTCACGTGATTATGAAATTGCACGTGAATTCATGTAAACGTGTGACATCATGTGAATATGATGTTAAAATTTATAACGTTTACAAAAACAAAAAACTAATAATGTAGAAAGAATCAATGAAAACATGCACCACATGTGAAAATTTTTTATTTTTCTTTTCATTCTGAAAATGAAAAAAATGATGATAAAAAATACACTGAAAAAACTAAAATTTTTAATCATGAGAACAAAATCACATGCATTTCATGTGAAGTGTCTAAAGAAGAAAGTGCGTAAAATTTAACATGCGAATCGTGTGACGACGCTGAGTGTTAATTTCTAGTAATTAAGGTTTTATACATTAATGTGAAATGTATTTGAGCGTAAGGACACGCTACATCGCTTCGTTACGGAGGTCTTTCACAGGTTTTCCACCTGAAGGTGCTGTCGCTTTCGTGAAAAAAAAAAAAAAAAACAGAAGAAAAACTTGAACGCTGAGTGTGGCAGACAGGAAGAGTTTAATGTGATTAAAATGGCTAATCTGCACGGTTAGCATGGCTAACACTTTAACATGGGGTTTGGTGTGTTGTTAAATTGTACTAATAAGTTTTAATTCCAATTTCAGTTCTGCATTTTATCCTTTTCTCTTTCAACATAATTATAAAACTCTTGTTAGCACAGTTTACACGGACAGCGTAATTAATATGGACAATTCAGTAATGTTAGCATGGCTAACATGGACAGTGTGGTTAGCATGGCTAATATAGACAGTGTGGTTAGCATGGCTAACATGGACAGTGTGGTTAGCATGGCTAATATAGACAGTGTGGTTAGCATGGCTAACATGGACAGTGTGGTTAGCATGGCTAATATAGACAGTGTGGTTAGCATGGCTAACATGGACAGTGTGGTTAGCATGGCTAA
>CM040994.1:668423-688272 GCA_022985145.1 Pangasius djambal
GGACAGTGTGGTTAGCATGGCTAATATAGACAGTGTGGTTAGCATGGTTAACATGGACAGTGTGGTTAGCATGGTTAACATGGACAGTGTGGTTAGCATGGCTAATATAGACAGTGTGGTTAGCATGGCTAATATAGACAGTGTGGTTAGCATGGCTAATATAGACAGTGTAGTTAGCATGGCTAATATAGACAGTGTGGTTAGCATGGTTAACATGGACAGTGTGGTTAGCATGGTTAACATGGACAGTGTGGTTAGCATGGTTAACATGGACAGTGTGGTTAGCATGGCTAATATAGACAGTGTGGTTAGCATGGCTAATATAGACAGTGTGGTTAGCATGGCTAACATGGAGAGTTCTGATTACTTTTGGATTATTTCAAGGTCACACGTGTAAATAAAGTCAAGACAACATCAGCAACATCACAAAAGCACTTCAGAGAACAACTTTAGAGTTTCAGCTGAAGTTAGAAAAATCAAGATCAAAAATCTTATTAATTTTCATAAATTTGCAACATGAACTTAGAAGCTTTGTCATACAGTGTGTATATTCACTAAACACGCTACTATTTGTTTAAAAGTTTGTTCAGCAAAAAAAAATCCAGTTCTTTGTACATTTCGTTCTTATACATTCAAATTTCATTAACTAATGTTAACAAGTACAAGGAAGAAATGTCATTCCCATCACACACAACATTAAAAACAAGTCTACGTGCACATGAGGCTATTTCAAAATCCATGTTGATCTTTCTTCGTTTCACCGCTCGAGCTTGGGATGTTGGCTAGTTTAGCTAACCTGGCTAACATGATTTCCGTACTTAAATGCTTCTTTAATTTAGATGTCGAGTCCTGCGATAAGGACCTCGTCTCCACAGCTGGAAGGCAAAACACTGTACTGTGATGATTTTCTCCTTTATAGACAAAATAATTTAGAAATTTCCGTGATTAGAGACGGGTGTTATTCACTCGCGCACCAGGAGGGGGCTCACGTGAGTCACGACTGGCGAGAGAACCAGAACTATAATCAAGCAGCTGTCTACACTGTGTGGTATCAAAACATTAAATCCGTTGGTTTTAAATGGAAAAAAAACGTAATCCTGATAGTGTTCCATTTAAAAAAAAATTTTTTTTCACAAAATGTCCCTGTAATCTGATTACTTTGTTTTTTGATGTAACTGTAACGGATTGCAGTTACCAGTTTTTCGTAGTTCAGCCTTCAACAGTGTTGAAGATGAAATCATGGTGTGTAATGGAATTTACACTAACCCTGACTTATGCTGTATCTCTCTCTCACACACACACACACACACACACACACACTGAGATTGCTGCCTGTTGCATGGCAGTTGTTGATCAGCGTGTGAAGAAAGGTGACACCTCCACTGACATGTCCAGGTGTGTGGTGGATCAGTCAGGTGAACATCATTCGGATAATGAGAAGCAGGTGGAGATGAGGCCTCAGTGGGCGAGCACTGGACCGTGCAGTTCCTCTCGCTCCCTGTGGTTCTCTCGAAAAGCCACCTATAAGAGTGACAGGAGGTGCTCGGTGCTTGACAGGACACGGGAAGCGGTGTTGAGAGTCGCAGAACCTTTCGGTCTTTATTATACCTCGGTCCAGCAGCACAAGTAGGAAAGACTTCGCAAGACTTCGCAATTCAAAATCGTAAAAAAAAAAAAAATTAAGGCTGATTTGCAGCGCCACGATCATCGGTATCTTTGTGCGATTAGCGATGGACTCTGAGCTCCTAACGCGCGGCCTCCTGTATCTCTCTCTGGCCGTGGCGGGAATCCCGGGCAACATTGCCGTGATCTACGCCTTCCTGGCGGCGCTGCACCACGAGCGGCGTCTCCTCACCGCCGACTCCATTGTGCTGCACCTGGCCCTGGCCAACCTGCTGGTGGTGGCCGTTCGCTGCGTGCTCGAAGTTTTCGCTACCTTCCAAATCGTCAACGTTTTCGACGACGCCGGTTGCAAGGGCGTCATTTTCGTCTACAGGACCGCACGTTCGCTTTCCATCTGGCTCACCTTCGTGCTGAGCGCCTACCAGAGCCTGAGCATCGCGCCCCCGGGGTCGCGCTGGGCAACCGCCCGGGACCTTTTCGCCCGGTTCCTTTGGCTCATCTTCTTGGTCGTATGGATCATCAACATCTCCGTGAGCTCGCCGTCCATCGTCTTCGCCGTGGGCGCCAAGAACAACTCCAAGCTGCTCCAGAACAGCATCAACGTGCAGTTCTGCTTTGTCAATTTCCCGTCGGTGAGCGTCAAGGACGCCAACGGAGCGGTGCAGACGGTCAGAGACGTGGTGCCCATGGCGCTCATGACCACCGCCAGCCTCATCATCCTCGTCTTCCTCTACAAACACAGCCGGCAGGTCAGAGCTATCCGGGGCGGTGGAGGAGGAGGAGGAGGAGGTTCTGCCGAACGCAGGGCGGCCATTACGGTCGTCACATTGGTGACGCTGTACGTCGTGTTGTACGGAGTGGACAACGGGCTTTGGGTTTACACCATAATCGTGAAACAGACGATGTCGTCTGCGCTCATCTCGGACCTGCGCATCTTCTTCTCGTCCCTGTACGCCGCCATGAGCCCCGTCGTCATCATCGTGTCCAATAAGAAGGTGAACAAACATCTCAGGTGCGGTAGCGAGGAGAAGACGACAGGCTGATACTCGCTGATCAGTTTAACGCCCGAACCAGCAACTCTGGCGACGCTAATCAATCTGCATGTCAGTATTAAAGTCCTGAATGCACCTTTAACAGGCCTGATCTCTGACACGAAGCGGTGTGTGTGTGTGTGTGTGTGTGTGTGTGTGTGTGTGTGTGTGTGTGTGTGTGTGTGAGAGAGAGAACTAAAGGGAAGAAACGTAATATCTATATACACGATGGTTTGATGGAAATGCTTAAAACTTTAAGAAGTGCATTTGTGAATGAACAGAATCTATTTATTCTTACATTTATTATACATTTAAAAGATGACAAAAATACGCGTGTACTTTTATTACGTGACTGATGTGTGGACATTACAGGCTCATTAATCTTCATTAATATGCATTTATGCAAATTACACGCATTGCATGTATTTGTATTGAATCATTTTATAGTCACTTTTTTTAAAAATTGATTTTTAGCTTCATTTTTACATTATATACATCTGCAAAAAAATCTATAAAAATAGCAACAACATTAGGACTAAAAGGCAGATGGTAAATAAACACATTTAAAGCTTGACTTTGAGATGTAATATTTTAAGATTATAAAATATTTAAGTTGTAATTTTTCGTATAAAGCTAAAGCTAAAGTTAATGCTTGGCTGTGTGTTTACAGTTAAAATAAGCCTGAGAATGGTTTTCAGTGTGTATCAAAGCCCTGACTGCAGCTCTAAAGCGTTTTGAATCGGAGAGAAAGAGAGAAAGAGAGAAAGAGAGAAAGCTCGTGGACGAAGCAGATGAGATATTTTCAGTGGGATTGTTCCGTCGCTTCGTGTTACAGCGCGACCCGCGTTGTTGATCTGAGACGCTTTCAGGAGAAACGTTTGCTTGAGTTTCTGTCTGTTTCACTCATCATTTTTTTTTATTTCTTCTTTCATGCAGAATTTATTTCTGATCTTTTTCTCTGGAGTAATTGAACCAAACAAACAAACAAACAAAAAACAACAACACAATGTTGTTTATCATTAACGAAACTTTTGTGGATGTGTTTTCCATTTAATAGCCGTGAAATGAGACGATACGTAAACTGCTCACTTGTTGTGAAAATCTCCTCCTGTGGCCTCTTTAATGGTGATTAACACCTCACCTTGTGTGGTTTGTGGTTTCTGTGTGTGTGTGTGTGTGTGTGACAGAGAGAGAGAAATGTCCCACAGCTAAATCATGATCGTGGTTAATTGCTTCTGGTGAGAATAAGGCCCGGAGCCCTCTGGGAGGTAAAGCCTCTCTCCCTCGCTGCTGATAACGAGGATAATACAGACGTCTGACATCATAACAGAATTAAAGCTGCGGTTCCTCAGACACAGACCTGATTAAAGGTGCGATATGACGATCCAGTAATTCAGCAGCGACTCTGACTTGTGGCTGCGCCTCACCTCCGCTTGGCAGAAGTACCTTCCTGTTCTACGCCTGTGGTGTCACACACACGGCCCAGGACCGGCCCGATAACGCTCTTAAACCCGGACCACCAAATGCATTCACAATCCGTGTTCTGAATTAAAATTGTCTTGTGGATTGTAATTGAATTGAAAGAGTCTAAAAAAAAAAAAAGGAGTGCTACTCTCTGTTTCTCCACTAGGGGGCAAAATAGAGCAATAAACTCCAATGATAAATGACAAAATGATGAAATTCTTCATTACTGTTTATTCCTCTCCTAAGTGATCAGGGTCGCAGTGGATTCTGGGAACACACCGAGGCAGGAATTCACACCTAGGGGGCAGTTTAGCGTAGCCACTAGCATGTTTCTCAGAGGTTTACCGAGAGCAAAAAAAAAAATTTGATGTATTATCCAGATTAGGTCCAAATCTGGAAAGTTTAAGGGGGTAAATACTTATGTAAGGGACTGTATGATGAAACTACAGTTTTGAAAATGAGTGTTTTGTTGTGTTTGATCCGTCTGTGTGTTTTATGATGTAACGTCTCAGATGTTTGTTACGCTGGTAAATGAGCACAGTACCGAGGTGTTATTGGTCACTAAACTGATATCACACTGAGTGGAATGTGGCCTGAAATCACTCTGCCTTTAATCTGCGCCAATTAAAGGTCAATTAATGGAGTGACTAATAATTCTAAAATACCGATCACCTCTGACCGGTCCGCTGGTACGTGCTGTATTGATTTTAGCTCACTGCTGTTATCTGCGGCGATCTTCAGGGCTCCGCTTTAGGTCCAGTTTTATTTTCCATGTACACGTCGTTTCTTTCTGTTCTTATTCTGATGACATGGCGATGATTTTCTCTCGAGACGCAACGCTCCTGACTGCTTGAAAAGCCTCGATGAATCTCAGCCACTGAAAAAGGTCGATTTATGTGTAGCAGAGAGATTTCAGAGAGAGTTCCTCACTCTAATAATCAGAAGCGAACTATTACAATATCGCTAATTATTCCGCTTCTGTTCTGCAATAATGGGAATATAATGAACCGCATTTAAATGTATTACATGCCGTGTCACTTCCTGCTTTGATGGTAATGATTTTGATGATAACAGCGGACATGTTTTCCATCGCATCACCGGTTAATGTCGTACAGGTCATAATGTTTTTCTCTGCTCTGTTTACGAGTGCCGTCACGACCTCCACTTGGCTTTGTGCAGAAACTGATTTTTTTTTATGATTTGGTGACTAACGCAGGTCCACTGTGGCCTCGTCCCCGAACCGCACGCCTGATTCACCACCAGCGCCCGAGTAGAATTTATTTATTTATTTATTTTATTTATTTATTTTCATCTGTGCTTGTGTACACTGTCAGGAAAAAAGTGCATGTCGCTTTTTCATTTGAGACATTTAGTCTCAAAAAATATTAATTCAAAAAGAAAAAAATTTTTTTTCATCCACCTTCTTATTATGTTTCATGAACAGATTGTTTGTGGGATCATTAAAAAAAATTCATTTAAAATCTGAAATAAGAGGGAAAAAAAATACTAGTTAGCACTAATGACTTGGCTGTAAGTGTAAATACTATTTAGCAAATTAAATACTCAAAGTGAATTAAATATTCATGTCTTTCATAGAGTCACAGATTTATAGTTAGTTCATTAATTATTGTATAAAGTGTTACAGAAATAGATGATAATAATAATAATAATAATAATAGGTGGTTAAGGTGTGATTATTAGTGTGAAATTAGTGACAGGCCCTGAGAGATCCGGTTTATTGCGTATTTTTTTCGGAGAGTGCTTCCTCTCTCGTATCACAGATTGAAACTAACAGAATGTTGTTGTTTTTTTTTTACTTTCATTTTTGGCTGCGTTTCCTCTCAGGACTGTAGACACGCCCTCCTGTTAAAGGTGCACTAAAGCTTCCTTTGTGCAAAAAAAACAAAAATCACTCATTTACTCTTTAATCGGTAACTGATTGTTATGTTATTATTACAAAACGTCATCCATGAACCACATTTACATTTTTCACCAGTTAATCTGACAAATGAGTGACGATGATGATGATGATGATGATGGTGATGATGACGAGGGCAGGCCCATGTCTCGTATTCTTCACACCACTGAAATCTGATTGCTCAGACACACAGACTCCGGTGGAATGAAGGATAGGAAGCATGGATGAGTGGATGCACAGCGAGTCTGGGATACGTCCTTCTGGAAAAAAAACAAAAAGATAAAATACTAAATTTAAAAAAAAAAAAAAGAGAAATACCAAGTATTATAAATAGATATATTTAATTCCTGCACATTTATACAGATAATAATGGAATAATGGAATATATTGGAAAATGGATTAAGTGCATGTCCACCAAGCAAGTGTGTGTGTGTATGTGTATGTGTGTGTGTGTGTGTGTGTGTGTGTGTGTGTGTGTGGAGAGGCAAGACGAGACGTGTCATGCTTCAGTCGTGTGGCTGCAGGCAGAATTCAGCTTGAATACTCGTGTAGGTGCAAAACGTGTCGAGGCAGCTGCTTTACACTGAAAAGACTGTAACAGTACACACTCAAACACACACACACACACACACACACACAAACACACACACACACACACACACACACACACACACACAAACACACACACACACACACACACACACACACACACTCAAACACACACACACACACTCAAACACACACACACTCTTACCCAGTAGAAGGGTGTTTGTGAAACTCTGAAGGTCTGAAAGTTTCCTCCTTGTTATTTTGTCTTTTTTTCCCTTCTTCCTCACCTGATCTGTCGTCTTCACTCCTGCAAACACAACAACAGGTTTAAAACGCAACAAACAACAGCGACAGACAAACCAATAAACAGCGGCAGAAAGCGTGCAGAGCGACGGCGTAGTTTCATCTGCCAGAAATTACACAATCCAAAAAAGCAAAAAGGGGAAGAGGGGATGAGAAGACGAGAGGAAGTCTGCAATCTGTTAGTGAAGAAAGAGAAAGAAAGAAAGAAAGAAAGAAAGAAAACAGTAACAGAAATCCAGAGATGTGTTCACAGCTGACCTGAAGCGCGCCGTATCTCCTTACCTGTCTCAGGTACAAACCATTTAGCTGACTCCGTCCACCAATCACCTTGCAGCATTCTCCATAAACCCCGCCCCCTTTTCAACAGTACGCAGGCTCCACACCCTCTCAGGTGGGGTGTGTGTGTGTGTGTGTGTGTGTGTGTGTGTGTGTGTGTGTGTTGGGGGTGGTGGTGTTGCTGTGCTCTGGAATTTATACTGAAGTAAGATTTCAGGTCACGTATCAGGACACTTCCATGATGTTGTATCTTTCTTTTTTTTTTCTTGGAAAAATAGTAATAAAAGCTTGTGCAGTTGTCACTTTCACAACAGCTACAAGTGCGTAAAGATGTATAAAGTTAAAAAACAACAAAAGAAAAACAAAAAAAAAGGTTCTTCAAGCACTCTTCAGATGGTTCAAGGTTCTTTTTGGAACTTTGTTGAAAAGAGAAACCTTCTGTTACAGGGTTCTACAGTAAGAAGCAGCTTCTCTCACAGCGACGTTAAAGCTAAAAAGCTAAAACGCAACCCGGACACTTGTCATGTTTAGCTAACAGCCTGCTAGCCGATAAGCTAATTAGCAGTTAGTGTATGATATTAGCATCAGGGAAACACGTATAACCACTAGCTGTGTGCTACGGATAACGTAGCTATTTGACGTGAATCGACTCGTCGCCTGCTTGTTTTTAATAATTAACCACAGAAAACTTCTTCTTTAATCTCAGCACACTGTGGATTCTGTGTTGTAATGTTTTAAAAACTAATCAAACAATCCCCATGCTAATTAGACCTACACGTTTTGTGTTTCTGCATTTCACCCTTTCACATTTTCATTTTTTAAAAAATAATTAACTATGATAATAATTATTATTATTATTTTTTTTAAATCTCAGCACACTGTTGTGGAGAAGGAGTCGGGGTTGAGTCTTGCTAATAGAGTTTGTGAGATTGTTGTGGAAAAATTTAGGAGGAAGTTTAGCTCTTGAGTGCCTTTTTATCTGCTCTCCACCCTTCTCTTCCTCTCTTTTCTTCTCTGGCTTGTGGCTGTGAGCTTGTCTGAACTCGCCGCTTCAGGAATGCGCTCTCTTTCTCAGATGCAGAGCTGCGGAGGAAAATCAGGTGTTGCCTAATTTGGGGGGAAAAAAGAAAAGGCACTATGTAGTCCCATAAACCTGTTTAACCCTGTGTGTGTGTGTGTGTGTGTGTGTGTGTGTGTGTTGCTTTTACAGCACTAATGGTGTACTATTCGGACGGGATTAGTTTTCCGGATGCGTGCGTGTTCGGTAACGCAGTCGGAGGACGTGTGTAGGAATTCTGATCGATTGACACGTGATAAGTGATCTGTGTATAAATCACAGAAAAAAGGCGTGTCTTCACCATGTGCACGTCTACTACACACACCTCATTTTAATACAGATTGTTTGTATGGGGGCGTGGCCGTGCTTGATCATTAGTAGGTCACATGACCACAACATGTACGTATATATAGAGTTTCACATGTGCTAGGGACTCGGTTACTTACCCATAACCCCCGGCAGTGTCACTTCTCTGAGGCTTTTAAACCTTTTTTTTTTTTTTTTTTTTTTGTCCTGAGCTTTAAACCCAGACCCGGTTTTGTTTTTATTTCGATATAAAAGATCGAAGCGCTTCCTGGAGTGTTTTTATACTGAAGAAAAAGCAGAATATAACGTAACGTGTCAGTTCAGACAGGATGCATATCACCTTATTTCTATTGCTCGTTTTTTGAAGCTAAAACACGGCGTAAGCTTTCCAGATGTGTGCACGTGCAATCCGTTAAAAAAAAATACTCCATTAATAATTCCATTACACGCCTCCTCATGTAAAACTAACCCTTTCAGAATGGGGCTTTATACACGATGCTACTGTTAGCATGTGGGGATCCTCAGGGCTCCAGTTTAGGGCCAGTTTTATTCCCGATTTATTTTCCTATTTAGGTCAGATTTCTGTTGTGTATGCTAATGAGACGCAAGTTTATTCTTCACCGCTCCTTTAAGAGCCTCAGCAGTTGCCTCACTGATCTTGGAAAGTGGATGTGTAACGATTCTTTGTGTGGTGTTTCCTGATTTGTTAAGTTAAAAGTTAAAAACGCTGACAGAGAGAGAGAGAGAGAGAGAGAGAGAGAGAGAGAGATTACATTGCTCTTCACAGCACTGGAGCCTGGTTCATTTCTTAATCTTATTGTTAGCTCGGCTTTTATCGGACGAGTTTCCTTTCACGTTGCACAATCCCTAAAACCCCGATGACTTTTTAACCAAACCCGCTTTTCTGACTCTCCCTCTGTCTCAGAGTGAATCACTGGAGTTAGCGCGGTTCCCGCCCCGAGCCTCAGGAACAGCCGTCCCACTGACGCACGGCATGTTGCTGCTTCTCTTTTCCTTTTTAAGTCAAAACTGAAATCCTGTCTTTTCTCTCGTTAGCATGCAGAAACACCTGAACGTGAGGCATGTTTATTCGTGTATTGGCTCATCTGTTCCAAATCTATGGAAGATGCATGATTGCATACATATACAGGGGATATTAAAAGTTTACACACCCCTCTTTTAAAACTGCAGGTTTTTGTGATGTAAAAAAAAAAAGAAAACAAAGAAAATGAAACAATTATCAGTAACGTAAGTTGCGTAAGTATGTACACCCCTTAACTAACACTTTGTTCAATCACCTTTTGCTGGTAATTCAGCACTCAGTGGTTTCGGGTAACTAATGTAGCACATCTTCATTCAGCAATGTTATTCCACTCTTCCTTGCAAAAATGCTCCAGGTTTATCACAGTGAGAGCAGATCTCCTGTACACAGGCTTCTTCAGGTTACTCCACAGGTATTCCACAGGATTTAGATCTGAGCTCTGACTGGGCCATTCCAAAACATTAACCTATTGATCTTCTGAAGCTGTTCCTTTGTTGCCTTGGATTTGTGTTTTGGGTCGTTATCGTGCTGGAAGGTGAAATTTTTTCTTCATCTTCAGCTGTCTAACAGAATCCTGCAGGTTTTTGCCAACTTACATTGGTATTTGGAGCGATCCATGATTCCCTCTATCTTGACTAGATCCTCAGTCCCAGCTGAAGAGAAGCAGCTCCATAGCATGGTGCTCCCACCACCATGCTTCACCGTAGATGTGGTGTTCTTCGGGTGATAATCTGCCTTGTTTTTGTGCCGAACATATCTTTTAGAATTATGCCCAAAAGGTTCTACCTTGGTCTGATCAGACCAGAACACATTTCACCACATGGTTTGGGGTGATTTAGTTGAGCTTGGATGTTTTTGGGGCTTCCGTCTAGCCGCCCTACCCCACAGCCCAGACATGTGAAGAATACGAGAGATTGTTGTCACATGCACCTGTCAGATGTTCCTGCAGCTCCTTTAATGTCCCTCAGCAGCCTCCCTGAAAACATTTCTTCTCATCCTTTCGTCAGTTTCGGAGGGATGTCCTGCTCTTGGTGACGTCACTGTGGTGCCCCATTTTCTCCACTTGATGTGCTCCATGGTACATCTAATGTTTTGGATATACCCCAGTATATACCCCTCTCCTGATTAATACCTTTCCACAGTGAGATCCTGTACATGCTTTGTAAGCTCTTTGAGGAACATGGCTTCAGCAGTCGGATGAATCCAAGAAGATGTGAAGAAACTCCTGCAGAAACAGCTGGTCTTTAATTGGGGTTAATCAGAAGCACTTCACTGATGACAGCTGTGTGATAATTACTTTTGAACATGAGTTTGAATGTGATCGGTTCATTCTGAGTGCAGTCACATGACCCGTTATAAAAGGCGTGTGCACACTTGGCTATGCAACCAGGTTACTGTACATTTCTTCCTTTTCTTTTTTTATCCTGCGTTTCTGTTTTTTGAATGTTCTAGCTATATCACATTAACGTTGGAAGAAGATCTGATGCGATTTATCTTGGTTTTATTTTTTTTCTGTCGTAAAAGCCTGTAATTTTAATAAGGGTGTGTGTGTATACTGTAGTGTGTTTAGATAATTATTGTAGATGCGGTAAAAGTTCAACGAAGTACACAAATTGTTCTTGCACAGCCGATGAAGGATGTTCGTCCGAAACGTCCTGATTCTCTGGAAACGTTGTGTACTACGCTTAAAGGTGCATTAGGTAAGATAAGGGTTTTTTTTTTTTGCTCTTTTTTTTTTTTTACTGTTAATCATGTTTGACATTTCAGTGATTCCCGCCCATGTTCACGAAGCTCCGCCCCCAGGATCGGTGTCTATAAAATGACTGACAGGAAGCGGATCAAAACAGGAACCAGCATTCCGGACCGGAAGTCTTCCGGAGTTTTCCAGATGGCTTAATACACTTTTGCCGAGGTCACGGCTTGTTCAATTGTTGTTGTTTTTTTTTTTAAATCATGTTTTACATATCTTTCAGGTTATATGTATAAATAAGGAATAAAAAATAGACTATTGCTAGACTATTAAAAAATAGACCTTTAAGTTTTACAACAGATAGATAAAGATATATAAATGTGTAAATATAGTTTTAGTTCTTACAGACAACAAAACTCTGTGCTATATATATATATATATATATATATAGCTCAGGATGTAACTTAAATTTTAAAAATACTGCACAGAGTTCTGTCCAGGAATCGTAATGTACAGTCTCAACTCATGTGAAAGTAGCAGGATGTAGTGTAGTTACCACATGAACTGTATATAAGCCAAAACGTTTTGGTTTTTCTGCTGAAATTATTAATTCTTAACGATATTTCCTTGGAATCTCTCTCTCTCTCTCTCTCTCTCTCTCTCTCTCTCTCTCTCTCACACACACTCACACACACACACACACACTCAGTGTGTGAAATCTGTGTTTCCTTCTGTAGAATTCCACAAAGTGACATCGTCTTTGCTGCGACACGCTGCAGTAAATCGGTCGACGAGGGTGACTCAGGCGCGTGTAAAGCACCTCTTCGTGAACACGGACTCTCATTTTCACGCTCATGTGCCGCCTCACACATGACTTTAACACATGAAGAGAGGTTTCTTCAAATAAAACACGCAGAAAAATATCACCCAGTCACCCCGTTCTGCGCAGGAAACTCACTTTCAAAACATTTTACACGCCACACACACGGATAAAGAGCGACGGCACTGAGGACCAGTTGATGAACTCGTTTTTCTGTGACATTAGCGGCTGAATAACAGTTTACATTGTGCCTTTCAAAAACACAAAGGCCTTTACGTTGACAAACAACGAACACTGTGTGGTTGACAGACGGATAAATAAACGCGTGGGAGAGGTGGGTGCAAAGGTGAAAAGTCGGAGTTTAAAACACAAAACTGATATTTTTGTACCTCAGTAACTCATCATTCGCGATTCATCCGTGCTGATTACAAAAATAACCAATTCTTCCAAAAACGAGTCATATTTCCGTCTCACGTTGTCTTTCACATAAACACCACAGCGCACGTGGAGAGAATCAGGATGCTTGCTAGGTCACAAAGCTCTCGCTAACTAGATAGCTAGCTAGGTTATCTTTTTCTCGGTCGTTCTTTAAGCATCACGGGTTTGTGCTCCTTTGCTATGTAGCTTCACATGAGTATCATTTGCTCAGTAGTTTGCTTTCACTCGCTAGTTAGCTTTTTACCCACTAGGTTATCTTTTGCTCGGTAGTTCTATTCATTTACTAGCATAGCTTTGCTTGTATGTGTTCACTACAGTAACTTTTGCTTGCTAGTTATTGCTCGCAAGTTTCCTTGCTAGGTTTTGCTCAGGAGTTTGCTTTCTCTTGCTAGTTTCTCACTTATTGTTTGGCTTTCTTCTGCTAGTTAGTGTTACCTGCCATTTTTTTGTGCTAGGTTAGTTTTCTTGCACCCCCTCCCCCCAAGATTAGCATTCTCTCACCAGATTAGCTTTCTCAGCTTTCGCTAGTTCTGAATAACTTGTTATTATTATCATGAAACCCGTTTCTAGTGAAGCAGCAATTCATTGTGTATGAAATAAAATGAACGTCGAGGCCTTTCATGGAGGTAGAGTTGATATTTTAACTGCATTTTTACTTCCTGTCGTGTGTTCAGAGGAACGTTAGATGAATTTAGCTGAAAGTGGAAATGAATAATCATGAGATGAGAAAAAACACATTTATTAAACGACATCAGCGTAAAGTTTACATGATTATTAAATCTGTTTACGCTTTATTCTCACTGAAGGCTCTAGTGATCTTTCAGGCTCTTCATAGGTGTGTGTGTGTGTGTGAGAGAGAGAGAGAGAGAGAGAGACGACCTGTCTGAGCATGCATTAATCACACACACACACACACACACACACACACACACACACACACACACACACTTGACTATAATCAGATGAGTAATGCTGCTGTGTGCATCGTAAATGTTTGTGTTTGTTTTTTCTGTTGCTCGTGTTTTTATTTTCTGTTTTCCTTTTCAGCGCCTTGGGGTTTGGTCTGTTTTCTGTTTTCTGTTTTCTGTTTTCTGTTTCTTACTAAAACGTCAGACGTTGTCAGAAACATCGCACAGAATCTGTTATAACGAGACGCTTTCGACAGTGGCTGTTTAATTTCCGAGGGTCTGTGCAGTGTGTGTTCTCGGTGACGGAGGGACCGTGGTTTTAGGTCCGGAGAACGGTTTCCGAATGTTACGAAGAACACGCGGGAACCTTCGCTCTGAAAAGTCGGTTTCGTAAAGTTTGTCAGGTTGTTCTGAGAGTCTGTTTACATAATGCTAATTACATAAACACGTCTGCGACGTTTGTAGAACCTTTATGTAATCTTTGTCTATCTGGGAAGATCGTGTGAGCGAAGAGAAGCCGATGTTTGCAGAAAATTGCAGGAATGTTATTTCTGGAACATTACCTTTAGCATAACCATTAAAAAAATTTAAAAAGCTAAATTATATACTGTATTTCGAATTAGAGTGAATTCTATCAAAGCTTTTGGGACACGGCTTTAAATAAATAAATAAGTGTGTGTGTGTGTTTTATTCTGGGCTTCGGCTGGCCCATTCCACAACTTTAATCTTCTTCTGGTGAAGCCATTCTTTTGTTGATTTGGACGTGCGCTTTGGGTCGTTGTCGTGCTGAAAGATGAAGTTCTTCTTCATCTTCAGCTTTCTAGCAGAAGCCTGAAGGTTTTGTGCCAATATTGACTGGTATTTGGAACTGTTCATAATTTCCTCCACCGTGACTAAGGCCCCAGTTCCAGCTGAAGAAAAACAGCCCCAGAGCAGGATGCTGCCACCACCATGCTTCACTGTGGGTACGGTGTTCTTCTGGTGGTGTGCAGTGTTCTTTCTGCACCAAACATATACTTTTTTGAATTATGGCCAAAAAGTTCAACCTTGGTTTCATCAGATCATGACACATTTTCCCACATGCTTTTGGGAGACTTCAAATGTTTTTGCAAACTTTAGCCGGGCTCAGATGTTTTTCTTTGTAAGAAAAGGCTTCCGTCTTGCCGCCCCGTAGCCCAGACACGTGAAGAATACGGGAGATTGTTGTCACATGTGCTACACAGCCAGTACTTGCCAGGAACTCCTGCAGCTCCTTTAATGTTGCTGTAGGCCTCCTGGCAGCCTCCCTGACCAGTTTTCTTCTCGTCTTTTCATCAATTTTGGAGGGACATCCAGTTCTTGGTAATGTCGCTGTTGCGCCACATTTTCTCCACTTGATGATGATGGTCTTCACTGTGTTCCATGGTATGTCTAATACCTTGGAAATTCTTTTGTACCCTTCTCCTGACTGATACCTTTTAATAATCAGATCCCTCTGATGCTGTGGAAGCTCTCTGTGGACCATGGCTTCTGCTGTAAGATGCGACTAAGAGAATGTGAGGAAAAGCCTAATAGAGCAGCTGAGCTTTATTTGGGTTAATCAGAGGAACTGTAAACGATGGCAGGTGTGTATTGACTCCTATTTAACATGAGTTTGAATGTGATTGCTTCATTCTGAACACAGCCACATCCCCAGGTATAAGAGGGTGTGCACACTTATGCAACCACATTAATTTAGTTATAAATATAAAAGATCTCAGTTTGTTTTTCAGATGAGTCGTACAGGTTAAAGGTCACATTAAAGGTGGAAAAGGTTCTGAAATTATTTATCTTGGTCTCATTTTTTCACCAGAAACCCGGCATTTTAACAGGGGTGTGTAGACTTTTTATATCCACTGTACATATACTATTATAATAAATAAAAATAAGAAAAAAAAAAGACTTTAAATAAATACATTTTCAGGGGTACACCCGTAGTTGCCGCGGTGTCTTAGTTTGAAACGTGTAAATTTTGTCGTGCATCAAATTTAGCAACCCAGCAAAGGAACGTTTTAATAATCATTTAATTTATGAGGTAGAAATATTTCCAGACTTAAAGGAAGTTTAACGGGAAAAAAAAAATGACTCAGTTCCTGTTTCTGTAAAATCTAGTCGATCAGACCAGACATTTTTGTTTCCTCGTTGTTTTTCGTAACAGGATTATGAGGCTGTTGTAAGTCACACAAGCCAAAACTTTCAAGAGCAGAAATCCGAGTCGGAGATTTCCGCAGTTACGAGTCTGTAACACTTTCTCGGGTTGTCAGGGTTTCGGCGTTTTCTTGTTCCCCCTCGTCTCCTCGTCCTTATGTCAGGAATGTGCGCTCAGGCAGGACGGGACTTGCTGCTCCGAAAGCTTTTCAGCGAGCCGCCTGGAGCTGCGCAATCTTCTCTTCCCGTTTACAGCCTGCAAGTTTCATCAGGTCCTTCTGACAAACTCCACATCAGATCTTCGGGCTTTTCAAGTCACATAGTGCACAAGATAAGATTTAAAAAAAAAAAATAATCCGGCCCTGATGTGATGTTCACGATCCTCAAACGGCCCTGTAGAGGACCTATACCCTGACTGGCCACTTTATTAGGAATATCAGACTACTGTTGCTCTCAGAGTAGCCTCGGTTCTTCATGGCACGGATTCCACAAAGTGCTGCTCCATGTTGACCTCATTGTGTCACGTAATTGCTGCAAGTCTTGAGCACCCTATGTTAGTTTTTTTTTAATTCCACATTAATAATATAGGACTACTGAAACATTAGAACCCAAGGAATATTCCTTGCACTGCCTGACCAGTCTAGTGGGAAGTGTGGTGCTGTTACAGGAAAAGAGCCCACGCCCAGGTGATGGGTTACGAAGTGTAAAATGCTCAGCGTTTTCATGCACAGTCACGTTAAACACACACTGGCGAGCTGTGTGTCTCTCTTTAAAACTTTCCTCTCTCGAAAGTGATTGTTGTCTTGAGCTGTGTCTCGACCCAAAAACATGAGACAGGAAATCCGGTTGGTGTTAGTGCTCAATAACAATATAGAATTGTACACACGTCTGTGATTTGAGACTAGTCTGTTTAGTGGAGGTAGATGTGCGCGGAAATTTGTCTGTTTTTACTGTAGAACTGCTCGAGTGCAGCGTGTCATGTTGCAATTAACCGTTATAAGATGGTAAATTGTGGCCATGAAGGGATGTATGTGGTCAATGACAGCGCTCAGATAGGCTGTAGCATTCAAACGATGCTTGACTGGGGTTAAGGAGCTCAATGTGTGCCAAGAAATCATTCCGCGCACCATTATACCCCCACCAAGCGACGTTTGGTTGACGATGGTTTCTGTATTTCATGTATTTTTTCTTTTATTATGTTTTCAGGTTGTCTGATTCTCATTAGCTTGATATCTCAAGAACGAGTGGTTGAATGTTTGTAGGATTTATATGGAATCATCATCATCATCATCATCATCATCATCATCATCATCGTAACCAGCAGATGAACTGATTAGATTTTGGAATTGATCCTAAGGTCACAGCAAGGTCACATGTCTGAATTAATTTTTCTTCAGTAGCTTCCTTCCTGTCTGATGTGTAATTTTAGTATCATCACAGAATAAGCTTGTTGGTGGCAGAGGAATCCATGTTGGCGTCATTGACCTGGAGTTTGACTTGCTTCTTAGCTGTGGAGCTAATATTACTAAAGCTACTCATATTAGCTAGGAAGCTAGTTTGATCGCAAGCCGTGCCGATGTTCCACAACTAATAATGCGATCTCGACTCTCGCCGGATTTCCGTTCACGTCTCGCTTTTATTTGTGGATTATACAACTGACGACCGATAAAATGAGCGTCACAGTTAAAATCTAAACTTCATTTCACCTCGCATTCTTCCGTAATAATTATTCCATTGTGACGCTCATGAGTGAAACGTGACCTGCACAGACACGTGGAACGTGATGAATCTGTGTGTGCTGTTGAATAATGTGGAGAAAACTCGTGTTTACACACGCCGGGCTGAGGGATTCGATTCGCTGTGCCCGCTCGGTTTCGAGGCCATGTTACGCGCAGCGTGTGTTCGTCGTGTCGATTTTGTACACGCTGAGATGATGAAAAAGCTGTAAAGAACGAGCCGCTCACGCCTGACTCTGTCAATACGGAGTGAAGGTTTTTTCAGGAGTGATTTCCTGGAGGGATCGATGTCAATCCCTGCAGCTCTTCATCACTAATGAGACACTCGTCTCGGCAGGAACGCGGCGTCCCGTGGGTTTAAGAGCTTTGCTGTTTTTATGGTTTGTTTGTGGACTGAATGTGGTGAAAAAAAGCCTCAGGACTTTTTTTTTTAATGAATATCACTTGACTCTACAAACAAAATGGGTACGAAGAATCTAAGAAAAAGAAGGAGAACTTTATGACTTCATGTTCTGTACTCTATCTTGTGTCATGTAGGATTCAAAACATTACATGCTATATGCGTTGTCAGATTAGATTAGATTAGATTAGATTAGATTAGCTATCTGTACTAGCTGTACTAATCTCTGCTTCTTCCTTCCAAGCTTTTTCTTTTTCTTCATAACTTCTCTATAGATATTTAATGAGAGGTCGTATATGACGGGATAAAACGAAATCACGGTTATAAGTTTTTCTTCTATTTTTATGTGTCACACAGTAAACAGGATCTAATTGCAGGTAGGAACTAAAGTTCTGAGCAGGGACCTGAAGAAACGTCGGACCCCACGCTCCATAGGATCAGTCCGAGTAATCGATCGGGTCGATGGGGTCCGTTGTGTGGATTTGCCACTTTATAGCGTCATGAATAATTTGCATAGAATTGAGAAAATGTGAGCCGTTTGAGCTTGGAAAGAGTCGACTCTTATTGGTGAGTCAAATGATCTGACTCACTGTGTTAATCGTAATGCTGAAATAAAAAAGTAATCATTTTCATCAGGCATCATCTCATCATCATAGTGATGCTGATAAGAGCGCTGAAGATAGAGAGCGCCGTCTGTTGGTGAGTCGGAGCACTACAGGACTGGGCGTGGCCTCAGAGTTTTAACTCCCTGATCTCAAATTCTGTCATGAATATAAAGTACATTAGCTTAGAGCAGATTTTTCAAAAATTCATGAAACAAATATTATTGTATCCTGATATAAAATAAATGTGGCTACGGCATGTCAGTTAGAGCTGAGTGCAAAAAATTGCATCCCCTTCAGACAAAATTACAATGAAATTTAGTATTTCGTATCTTCAGCCTTTCCTTTTTTGCCCCAAGTTTTTGATTTTCCTTGAGTTTTTTTTTTCTTTTTCTGGTCCATCTTTAATTGTGATTGTGAAGGTGGATATGCTCGTTCTTATTATCCCTCCATTCTGGAAATCGATGCTAATTGAAAAATTAGAAATCATTTATTGCATTTAGAGGACGGTAATTAGAGTGGGAGACTAAATGGCAGATTCCATTAATAACCCAATCTGTCTTGCTATTGTACACACACACACACACACACACAGAGAGAGAGAGAGAGAGAGAGAGAGAGAGATGGAGGGATGGAAGGAATGACACATGTAGTTTTGTAGAGTCTCTAAATGCTGCATCTTACTTCAAAGAAAAAAGTGAAGATGTCACTGCTGATAAATTGGTACATCAGAGAACATCTGTTATATTGTCTCTGTGTGCGTATGTGCGTGTGTGTGTGTGTGTGTGTGTGTGTGCGTGCGTGTGTGTGTGTGTGTGTGTGTGAGTGTGTGTGTGTGTGTGGCTATGTGTAGTGATGTCTCAGATCTCTAAGCTGACTACAAGACTAATGTTGCTTATAGCTTCCAGTTTATGGTGCTGTAAAACTGCATGTGTAAATCCTCAGCCAGTTGCTTCAGAAATTAAATATGAATCATATTTAGCATCCGAATCACTTCTGAAGTACAAACTCCGCCTTCAGACTTTAGGCCACGCCCCTTACATACTTGAATCTCAGAATGTGGTATGGGGCAGCACTCAGGGCGGGCGATTGGCCAGGCGTTAGATTAATAACCTCAGCTCACATTGGTGTACGTCCATCCTGTTTAAAAAATAAGTTTTTTTAAACCTAACCAGTCACAGAGGGGCAGTGTTGCGCGTTCTCGATCGACTGATAGGAATTAGACGATATGCATAATGAGCTGTCAGACACTAAGTGGAGCGGCTAAACGAAAGCAGCCAAAAGAAAAACAAGCAAGGGAAACAGATATTTTAAACACGCGTTCCTTTTTGTGTTATTTATTGCAATTTAAATCAGTGTCGCCTAACGGCCCACTGTCTCATAATCCGTCCCTGCATGGAGGGGCAGAGGGCTGGCCGTATGTGGGGCAGAGGGGCAGAGGGCTGGCCGTATGTGGGGCAGAGGGCTGGCCGTATGTGGGGCAGAGGGGCAGAGGGCTGGCCGTATGTGGGGCAGAGGGG
>CM040994.1:706110-711110 GCA_022985145.1 Pangasius djambal
ACTTCGTTATTACGGGACATTATCACTGGCGTCTCCTCACACGCACGATTTCAGCCAAACGATTCTGCTGGATTTCAGATAAACGCATTTCATCCAAACGGAGTTCTTATGCTATATTTTAATTAACGTTAATTGTTGTGGTCTTGAATGATTTACACCTCCTCTACGTGAAGTCCTGTCGCTTCCCCCACATCGGACTGCGGTTCCCACACGAAGGGCCATCGTGACCAATAAGAACACAGTTCCCGCCAAAAATCCCACTCTGACCAATGGGATCGTGGTTCTAGGCCCTGCTAATCAAACCACAGTTCCTGAATGCTGTTGTGACCAATCAGAACTCAGTTACTGCCTAAAAATCCCAGAGTAACCAAATCAGATTGCAGTTCTCTCTCCCAATCCCGCTGTAGCCAATCAGATTGCAGTTCCCTCTCCCAATCCCGCTGTAGCCAATCAGATTGCAGTTCCCTCTCCCAATCCCGCTGTAGCCAATCAGATTGCAGTTCCCTCTCCCAATCCCACTGTAGCCAATCAGATTGCAGTTCTCTCTCCCAATCCCACTATACCCAATCAGATTGCAGTTCCCGCCCCCCAATTCCAATGTTACCATTTGTTCTGAAAAGGTTGCTGTAACCAATCAGAATGCAGTTCCCACCCCTAATCCCCCTGTCAGATTTCATCTTCTGTCCCTAATCCCACTGTAGCCAATCAGATTGCAGTTCTCTCTCCCAATCCCACTGTAGCCAGTCAGATTGCTGCTTCTGCTCCCAATCCCACTGTAGCCAATCAGATTGCTGCTTCTGCTCCCAACCCCACTATACCCAATCAGAATGCAGTTCCCACCCCTAATCCCGCTGTCAGATTTCATCTTCTGTCCCTAATCCCACTCTAATCAGACTGCAGTTTCTGTCTGTAATCTCACTGCAACCAAACAAATTGTAGTTCTCGCTCCTAATCCCATCAGATTGCAGTTTCTGTCCCTAATACCGCTGTAACCAATCAGATCGCAGCACCCTCCCATTCCACTGTAACCAATCAGATCGCAGCACCCTCCCATTCCACTGTAACCAATCAGATCGCAGCACCCTCCCATTCCACTGTAACCAATTGGTCTGCAATTCCTGCAGTTCCGGTTCCCGCCCCTAATCCCACTGCAACCGATCTCTGTTCTAAATCTCACTGTAACCAGGAAAATGTTAATGAAACTTTGATGCCTGACTTCAGAAATCGAATTTAAAGTGTAACTGATGAAGATGAAAAATTAAATAAACGTATTAAATATTCATGTATTTATCATGTTGACGTGATCGATCATCGCTGTCAGTCGTGAGCGCTTGAGTCTGCCCCGTGTGATCACATCATAGATTCAGACGAGAGACGAGATTAACATCAGCATTAGTGAGTGTGTGTGTGTGTGTGTGTGTGTGTGCGTGCGTGCGTGTGTGTGTTTAACACACAGCATGTGTCCATGACCCCCCCCCCCCCCCATTGTTCTGAACATCTTAATCGTTTATGCTTTCTAAAGAGGTTTTGTTTCCCCAAACCACTCGCCTCCTAAAGCCTCCTCACGACTTTGACTGTTTGTCTTTTGCATAATGCATATGCATAAAATATGCAAATGAAATTAAAGGGCAGAGTGGGGAGGGGTGGAGCCTGGCACTGAGTGTTTATTACTGAGCAACAGTGTGGCTGATTAACTGACGAACATTTCTCCTGAGAGAGAGAGAGAGAGAGAGAGAGAGAGTGAGAGAGAGAGAGAGAGAGAGAGAGAGTGAGTGAGTGGAGAGATGTAAAAATTTAGAAGCATAATTAATTAATTTACATGCTAATTTAATGACAGGATTAATGCACAGTGTGTGATTTGTGTGTGTGTGTGTGTGTGTGTGTGTGTGTGTGTAATGAGGTGCAGACCACCCCTGCAGTCACAGTTAGTTAATGAGCGTTCTGCGCTAGCAGGAGTCAGAGGCGAATGCGTACTCTCTCGCTTTCCACCTGTCTCTCTCTGTCTGTCTGTCTGTCTGTCTGTGTCTCTCTCTCTCTCTCTGTTTATCTCTCTCTCTCTGTCTGTCTGTCTGTCTGTCTGTGTCTCTCTCTCTCTCTCTCTCTCTCTCTGTCTGTTGATTATATGGGCAGAACGGTCTACGCTCCTTATTAACTGATTACATGTGTCATGTCTCTCTGATTTATGTTAGAGAGAGAAAAGGAGTGAGAGAGACAGAGAGCTAAAGGGTATGAGAGTAAGAAAGAGACAGAGAGAGAGAGTAGAGGGGTGAGTGCATAGGGAAAGAGAAATGGATAGAGAGAGTTTTTTAATTAATGAAAAATGCAAATCGCACCACTCGAGGAAAAAAAAACAGTAGAAAATGAGAATATATTGCGCATATGTTTGACTAATTGTCATAAAAATATGTGCATAGCTGTCGTAGCTGAAACAGTAATCTGATCACGTGGACATATCAGCGTAACGTGTCGCATGTAGTTCACGTGTATGAACGAGTGCAGCATTTTCAGTGTGCGCATTTTAATGTGGGCGTCTATAACACTAACTCCACTGTTACGAAGTAACAGGTACGCTATATGGCAAAAGTATGTGCACCCCTGACCATCACACTCGTGCTTGTTGAACGTCTCGTTCCAGATTTATTCCCCTTTGCTGTTATAATGAGCTCCGCTCTTCTGGGAAGCTTTTCCACTAGATGTTGGAGTGTGGCTGTGGGGATTTGTGTTCATTCAGCTACGAGAGCATTAGTGAGGTCAGGCGCTGATGTTGGGATGTCGAGGAGGTCTGGGGTGCAGTCGGTGTTCAGTGGGGTTGAGGTCAGGGCTCTGTGCAGGACACTCGAGTTCTTCCACTCCAACCTTCACACACCATGTCTTCATGGAGCTCGCTTTGTGCACAGGGGCGTCGTCATGCTGGAACAGGTTTGAGCCTCTTAGTTCCAGTGAAGGGAAACTGTAAAGCTACAGCACACAGAGACGCTCTGTACAATTCTGTGCTTCAAACTTGTAATAGTTTTAATTAAAGAAATTACTGAAACTGTAGTTTTTATATAGTGGCAGTGTTGTCATGCGTTTTCAGCAAAAACTTGATATGTATCATTTATTGTGAAAAAACCACAAGTATCATTTCAATGATATCGATGATAATTTTGCTGTTTCATCCAGCTCCTGTCCAGTGCCTGATTGTCTGATTGCTTCTTTCTCTCCTCTCAGGCCCATGATGTGACCACCAAAGAGAACATTTTACCCCAGTCTACCTGTAGAAGGAGAACAGAACGACAGCTCCAGTCTTTGCCTGTGAAATTGACCTCATATCTCTGAGAATGGAAGAACACGAAGACGCTGGACTTTACTGTCCTAAGACAAAACTTCCGTTTCTCATTTGCTTGTCTTCCATCTTCTTGTCTGTGTGTTCCTGTCAGACCCTTAGCATCTTCCAGTCTGAGAGGCCTGAATGGAGCCTGAGTCACCTGGCTGTCCACCAGTCGAGTGGCGCGGTGTATGTGGGTGGAGTCAACCGCGTGTACAAGCTCTCGTCCGATCTGGCGCCGCTGGTCACGCACAACACCGGGCCGGAGCTAGACAACCAGGCGTGTTATCCTCCGCTGATCATGCAGCCGTGCTCCGAGCCTCTCGCCAGAACCGACAACGTCAACAAGCTCCTGCTCGTGGACGATCTGCACAATCGCCTGCTGGCATGCGGGAGCCTCTACCAGGGCGTGTGCAAGATCCTGAGACTGGATGATCTGTTCATCTTGGCCGAACCATCGCACAAAAAGGAGCACTATTTCTCCAGTGTGAACCAGACTGGCGGAATGAGCGGCGTGATCGTGAGCCGAGATCGAGGCCGAGACCGCGAGAGAGACGCCACTCTGTACATCGGCACGTCCGTTGGCGGCAAACAGGACTACTTCCCGACCATCTCGAGCCGCAAGCTGCCTAAAGACCCCGAATCGGCGGCCATGTTGGACTATGAGCTTCACACCGACTTTGTTTCATCGCTAGTCAAGATTCCGTCTGATACGTTAGCTCTGGTTACGCACTTCGACATCGACTACGTGTACGGTTTTTCAAGCGGCAGCTTCGTGTACTTCCTGACCGTGCAGCCGGAGACGGAGACCCCCGGAGAGCTCTTTTACACGTCGCGTGTGGTTCGGCTCTGCAAAGGCGACGATAAGTTCCACTCGTACGTGTCCCTGCCGGTGGGTTGCGTGAAGAACAGAGTGGAGTACCGTCTGCTCCAGGCGGCGTTTCTGGCTAAAGCCGGGAGCGTCATGGCCGCCGCGCTGAACATCACCGAACGAGACGACGTGCTCTTCGCCGTCTTCTCCAAAGGACAGAAACAGTACCGGAGACCATCGGACGACTCGACGCTCTGCATTTTCACCATCCAGGATATTAACGCGCGGATCAAAGAGAGGCTGAGGTCGTGCTATCAGGGGGAAGGAAACCTGGAGCTGCACTGGCTTCTGGGAAAAGACGTTCAGTGCACAAAAGCGGTATGTGTTTCATCATCATCATCGGGAAGAGTTTAGAAAAAAAAATTGAAATGTACACAATGTTTCCTTTACTGCCAAAATATAGTCCAGTTTATGTGATGTTCAGCAGGAGGACAAACCTGCAGAGGAAGTCAATAAACGTTTTATAACATTGTACCAACATTGCGTTAGTGATGCAGCTTTCCCTGCTCGGCGCTGTGCCTTCGTGACTGATGATTTTCACACAAAAACAAGTTAGTAGTCCTGATGTCCTGATGACACTTCCATAGACACAAAAAATATCAAACCAGTCAAATCAATGCGACCGATAGACAGATCAGCACTTCCTGTTTTCTCGCCTCGTTGTCCAGGAACCTCAGTTTAATTCCATACCAGCTGAAACATTGCTGTGGGCTGCAGCTCCGTGTTAACAGTGTGTGTGTGTGTGTGTGTGTGTGTGTGTGTGTGTGCGTGTGCTACTCGCTGGCATTTAGACTCATCATGTACAGCACAACAACAATCCTG
>CM040994.1:716336-723836 GCA_022985145.1 Pangasius djambal
GTGTGTGTGTGTGTGTGTGTGCTGTACTGGACTTCCTGTATATTTATCACAGCATCAGCAGTAAACACAGCAGCACTTCTTACCTGTAAATGAGTTACACTATCCCCATGCATTAGCTTCTGATCCATCAGCGTACAGATATATATTCACTTATTAAATCTATAACACTGACTCTACAGCTCAGTGTTCTGAGGTCCTTCATCACTCAGCACACTGGCTCGCTCATAACGAACGACGTGGAGGCGTCCGTGCTTTTTCCATTTTCTAGCTTGAACACGAATTACATAGTTCTGAATTCCCACTTCTGAGTTAAGTTGAACGCAGCGTAATTCCTTGTTCTAGATAAAAGCCTCCTCATTTGGTATAATACACGAATTACGCCAACTAGTAGAAGTAAAAGCTCGGCCTCAAAAAAGGTCTGATGGCTTTCAGTCTCAATCTGGACTCAGTCTCGCTTACGTTTGGACTTGAGCCCCTGAAGGCTTGGTCCTGGTCTTGGTCCTGGTCCTGGTCCTGGTCTTGGTCCTGGTCCTGGTCCTGGTCCTGGTCTTGGTCTTGGCAATGGTGGGACTGACTACAGCTCTGCGTCTTGGGCTCCTATCTGTGAGGTTTCAGTATGTTATGGTTCTGGAAAGTTATGGTTCTAGTTTCTGAAAATGTTTCTACATGAAATAACATTAACTACATTAAATGAACATTCAAAAGATTAAATGAAAGAACACTGTTCTTGGGCGTTTTTTTCTAGCTATCAGATTGCCGCTGTCTCTCCCAGGAACGTGTGGTGGTGTGTTTTTTTTTATTTTTATTTTGGTTGATTTTAAAAGACAAACCCCCCAAAAAAAGGGTGTGGTGTTGTGCAGGTCTCTGTGGAGTTGTGGAAAAATCCTTGTCTCTCATGTGTGAAGTTGCTGGTTCAAGTCTGGCTTGTGGTGTGCTGTTGTAGGGAGTAGAGTTTGGGAGAAGAGGGATGGAGGAGCAGGTAGGGCTGCTGAGGGTGGTAAGGGGGATGAAGAGGAGGAGTGGTGGTTGTTGGGGAGAAGGGTGGAATGAAGAGCAGGCAGGATGATGTTGAGGTTCCAAAACCTAAATCCCTTTTACAAAGCTCCAAAACCACCTCTTGTTTTAAACCATCTAGCTGGCCCTTCATCCTCATCCTCATCCTCCCACCTTGCTTCACTCTCTATCCAACCTCCCCTACTGAACTCACATGTCATGCCACCCTCATCAACCATCACCTCCCAGAAACCTGGCCAGTACTTGAACCAGCAACCTCAGGACCCAGAGGCAACACTCATCCAGTTGAGCTACAGGATCTCACACCAACAGCTCTTCCTATAGAACTTTTCACTTTTGTCTTTTGCATCTTCCTGCTGAAATGAGCAAAAGCTCAGACTTGAACCAGTGATTTCTAACATCAGAGCCGACGACACTAACCACTGTGTCACCAGAGGACGAAGAGGAAAACTTGCTTGTTGGACTTTTGACTTACGAATGACAGACCTGAATGCAAATCCTCTTTGAGCTCCCACAGGGCGAGTTTCATCACTCCTCACCAAGCTGAAGCTGTGAGTGAAGCCCAACACCAACGCCAGCAACCCCTAGTGCTTGTTTGGTGTGTTGTGGAATTGATAGGCTTTATTAAGTTATTATTATTCAATCGTTTATTCGAGTTGCCTGATATTTTTACGTCCAGTCGTATCCCATCATATAGTTATCTATCGTTATCTTCCATTACTTTTTCCAGCACACGTTCAAGAAACATTTCTCATGTCCATTTACTTCATAAAACAGCTATGACTTCAGTAATCCAGTTCCTCGAAGTTCATCTTCTAACCAAAATTCAGTTCCAGTCTCAGACCAACAGAGCTGATCCAGTTAATCCAATCAGGTTATTATGAGAAGCAGGAGCGTTGGAGTTGGTGGGTTTGTGGTATCAGCCTTGCCTCATGTACCTTTGGTTTCTGGTTTAAATCTTGCTCTGACTGAGGGGTTTGTTTGGAGCAGTGTGATGGTAGAAGGTTTTGGAACTGACTAGTCTGGGTGGTAGGAAAATGAAAAACTGGAAAAGAAAGTGTCACCATAACACACTTTGTTTATCTTTCCATCTCTCAGGGGTAGCTCCTTAGATACAACTCCACCTTCTGCTCCACTCTTGCCATCCAATGATCTTGCACCACATGGGAAGGTGGCTTCTCTACCTTTAACAGCCATATTCAACCTCAGAACCTAGAAGCGAATCCCTTCCAATTAAGCCACAGGCCCTCGCGAAGCACACAGCTTTTTTGAGCTCTAATTGTTTAACTATTTTTTGTTCTGAAACTCACAAAAGCACAGATTTGAACCTGTGTGTAACATCAGGAGCTGTGGTGTTAACCACTCTGCTACAGAACAAGAAGATGAGCAGCTACACATCAGACTTGTGTTGCAGCTTACAAATGGATGAAAAGTGTGCACCAGAACACACACACACACACACAAAAAAAATGATGGAGCTTTGACATCTCATCTGGGAATCTTTCCTCTAATCAATACTTACCTTTCTTGCAGTCTGACAAAGTCTTTGCGAGGTTGCTCGTTCTACTCTGACCTTGTCTCTGTTAGGATCAAGCTGTGAGATGTTTAATGGAGAAGTGTGTGAAGGAGGTGGAGTAGGAAGGAGCGTGAGGTGGATACGGATAACGGTACTGAAGGTTTATGCTCATTTCTCCCCAGAGCACGAAGTAGGCATTGTGCAGCTACGAGAACGTTACGTTTCCATCTCAGGTTGTTCCCCAGCACAACTCCAAAGATCTAGCTGGGATTCGACCTTCTTAACCCAGACACAAAACTCATTTTAGTGACGGGACAACGCAAGGTGGATGTTTTCATTCTCAGATGTTTTTTTAAAATCTTAAACTAACACAGCGACCCGTGTACATTTGTGTTTTTTCTCCCAGATGATGTGATCCGATTTCATCCTGGAGGTCTACATGGCCAGCCCACCACACAGAATTCCCACTGTAGAGACGTCACCCAATAAAAGATTGGGTTTAATATTTATTCATGCAGACATGAGGATTTAGGGTAGAATCAGTCACGCTGTCTTAGTACCGTTTGTACACTTTTCTGGACAGGAGCTTCAGAATGATGAAGGTCGCAATCTGATTGGCCCTCTGCGCTTCCGTGTATTCACACTTCACAAACATTTGAGTTCTTTTATCTTTATTATCTTACAATACACAGAAATAAATAGCATCAGCTCTGCATCATATAAAACGCTGAAGAGCCAATACAAAAGCGAAACACAAAACAGTGTATAAGCACAATTAAATGTAAAAGTCAAATAAGAAAGTAAATTTGATTGAAAAAAGAAAGAATATAAAGCAGATAAATTAAATTATTAGATGAAATCAATCAAGAAGCAAATAAAATGTGAATCAATAAATCTGTATCATAGATTCGATCATCATTACACTGCGTTACTTGTTTTTTCTCCTGCTGGAGATGTTCACCATTCTGTAATGATTACATCTCTGACAAATGAAACTGCAGAACTTATGACGATGTTGTCAACACGTAACCTTCTTCCAACACGCCTAACGCTCCTCACCGGATACACGGCGTAAATCGCTAATACGCCTCGTACTGCTGTAAGATAATCAATTCTTTTTTTTATCAGTGAAACGAGATCGTTATTGTGATGCTGATGATTTCTGAAAGATACAGAGTGTAAGACGCACCTCCCTAAACTCCGCCTGCTTAGAAAAGAAATGAACAAACAGGTCCTGTTGATGTGGCAGATATTTTTCTTGACCTGACGCCTTTTAGACTTTTATACGGAGTAATTCACTATATACGTCACATTTATCCAATCGCTGTCACTGCAGCGATGCTGACTCCTCCTCCTTTTCCATCCCTTTCGGCCGGCTAGGTCTCTAACCTACTGGCTAATTTAGGTGTTTCCAATGTAGCTAGATTTTATTGTTAAATAAAATAAAATAAAAATAAGTGTCTGGAGAAGTTAGCTGCTTAAAACCTTTATGTATGAGTGAGAGAAAATGAGGAATGCAGAAGCGGAGCACAGTTTAGAGTTTAACTCTTTACCTGTCACCCCGCATGCGCTCTCTTTATACACCTCGTCGGTCTAATGCGCGATTAATTGTTATGAATAATGTATACAGGAGCTATAACAGCTTATAAATAATAAATACACGCCTCGGGATTTAGAGAATCTCCTCATGCGGTATACGGAGGGAGGAATGAAGAGGTGTTAGTGTTTACTTTCACTTACATCAATGTCTCCGTGTGCGGGTGTGTGTTTACAGTGTTTATGACACCTGCTTTAATTATCGTCTCATTTATATTCTCACTGTCTGGCCTCTGATGGAAAATCGTAACAGTAAACTCTCACACACACACACACACACACACACACACACACACACACACTGCTGTGAGTACTGATGAATTAAATAAGTTAAATTGAAGATATGAGTGTGTTTATTTCTCTGGAGTGCATCTGATTTGTATTTTGATTTTTCTCCCCTTTAAAAGCGTTTGGTTAATGGAACGCAGCGCAGCACACCAGAGAGAAAATGGAGGAGAAAATAAAGTAAACAATGAAAAGTGGAAGGAGATAGAAATCCATTTTGGGAAGAATGAAGGATAATCCACCGGGCAAGCGAGGATGAGGGGGGAGGGAGAGGGGAGGGAGTTCACTTTCACTATCGGCCTTAATCCGCTTTTCATTCAATATAGCTTACATCAGGAAATTACATCAGAGAGAGAGAGAGGGAGAGAGAGAGAGAGAGAGAGAGAGAGACAGACAGAGTAAAATAGGGAACAAGAAAGATAAAATGATTTAATGTTTTCATGCAGCTCACTTTCGTTGATGTGGTGAAGTTTTCTGTAAGGAGATGTTTATGTAACATTTATGGAAGGAGTCTCCAGTGTCAGAACTTCAGATCTTCGGGACAGAGGAGTTTACGCTTCTTTGCGGTTTCTCAGTAACATGACAAGCTGCGTTTTTTTTTGTTTTACTAACTTCAAGAGAGAGAAAAGCGAGAGGCTGGTGAGGGAAGGACATAAATGTGTCATCGCAGAAAAAAACACTGACCTTAGCTAGTCATTACAACACTAATCACCACAGTCACGTCTAAAAGTCTCTCTTTTTTACTCACATTTCCATTTTCACGTCTCTGTATGAAAAACCTGTTCAAAAGACTTTATAGATTCAGCTGATCTACACTGCACTAAGTTATTAAATCTAATTCTAGACTAATTTCACGCTAGCAATAGTAGTCTTGTTCTACTGGCAGATAAATTTACTAAGTTTAAGCATTTATTTCTAGAAATAAAAAAAATTATCTGTCAATAGAATAAGAAAATTTAAAGCGCGAAATATCTAAAAGCATCTAAAAACAATCTGTATAATCTTATATTTGATTTAAGATAATCTCATGATAAGACATTTGCCCATATTCAGATGTTTAAAGCGTATGAGAAATGAGAAATGTTGACTTGGTGTAAATGTATAATCAAGACTGCAGTTAGGACACAGTTCATGTGTTGACTTTTCTAGCTATATATGTTGGCGTTTAAAAACAGCCATACAGATATCCAGCGTAAAAGTGTCTCTTGTAATATATCTTATTATACCTTAAATATTTTAAAACCATATTTAATATTTTTTAATCAGTACCTTTCAGTTCAATCAGTCATTTTTTACTGATTTAATTCTTTTTTTCATACTCTTTAATCATCAGTGGAGGTCCTGTGTGCCGTTAGTGAACATTAGCATGCACTCTGTCTGTTCTGTGTAATGAGGTTGGAAAGTGTTTAGCGCTCGAGTCGAGGTCAGTCGCCTTGATTACGCTCGTCAGTGTCTGCTCAGATAAAACACACCTCGGCCCATTGATCGGGTGTATCGATCCGCCGTTACATCATCCACCAGAGTCGAGATTAGAAACGAGGCTGAGTTCTGTGATTGGAGTGACTTCATTACTTGTCTGTATTGTGGTGTGGGTGTGTGTGTTTGATTATATCTCTCTTTACCTGTGTGTGTGTGTGTGTGTGTATGTGTGTGTGTAGGTGGTCCAGATGCCGGTGGAACACTGTGAGCAGTACAGCCGGTGTGAGGAGTGTTTAAGCTCAGGAGATCCACACTGCGGCTGGTGTGTCCTCCACAACAAGTGAGTCTGTCCACACACACACACACACACACAAACACACACACACACACTCGCGCTCACATCTTTTAAAACCATAAACCTCACTGTAACTCCAAAAGTATCAAGTATGATGTATTTTTTAGGTATGATATTTGTACAGGTAAAAATCTCTTTAGTACATTTTGGATCACTAGACAAGATCATCGTATTGTGATCAATAGTAAAAAATGAAAACAGGAAAATGGCGGCGCAGGGCGGAGACAGGACAGGGCAGGGCGGAGTCAGGATGAGGCAGGGTAGAGTCAGGGAATGGTGGAGTCAGGATGGGGCAGGGTGGAGTCAGGGAATGGTGGAGTCAGGATGGGGCAGGGTGGAGTCAGGGAATGGTGGAGTCAGGATGGGGCAGGGTGGAGTCAGGGAATGGTGGAGTCAGGATGGGGCAGGGTGGAGTCAGGGAATGGTGGAGTCAGGATGGGGCAGGGCAGTGTCAGGAAAGAGCGGGTTGGAATTGGTGGAGTCGGACAGGGCAGGGCGGAGTCAGGACAGGGCAAGGCAGAATCAGGGTGGTGCAGGGCGGAGTCAGGATGGGCGTCAGGACAGGACAGTGCAGGGCGGAGTCAGGACAGTGCAGGGCGGAGTCAGGATGGAACCCGGAATAAGGACCAGACCAAGAACTGGAAAAGCCAAAAAACCCTCAAATTGCTACCGCAGTTTTAACGCATACAACATATACACATGAAACTGAGGCAGTAATGAGAAACAGCTGTGACTAATTAACTGCCATGGCAACCAAGAAACAGAACAGGAACCACAACCATATAAGGAAAGCGAAGGGGAAAACGAGACAGAGGGAGTGCGGCGAGTCGACAGAGACAGAATCTGGGTAGATGTGCCTGAGTTTGAGAAAACAATTTTTAGAAAACCTTTCAGAAACACATCTGTGATGTCCCTCGTCTCAGAAAAACTCGTTTACTCCTGACGGAACGTCACCAGCAGTGAGCTGCAGAGAAACCAGAAAGCTAAATAAACACACACACACACACACACACACACACACACACACACACACACACACAGTCCTAAGCTCAGCTGATGGTTCTCTCTGTGTTTCTTCATGGTGTCATTGTGATTCTTCACCTGTTTGCCTATTTCTTTCCCAACATTTCCCAAATGCTCGTCTGGCATTTACTCGGAGTTGTGTTAATATTTCCTCATCAATTCCCCGTCATCTCTGCTCTGGGATCAGACCGGTGTCAGAGAGATCAGACCGGTGTCAGAGAGATCAGACTGGTGTCAGAGAGATCAGACTGGTGTCATCAGGGTGGAGAGAGAACACCGGCTGATGGTCAAC
>CM040994.1:728836-734146 GCA_022985145.1 Pangasius djambal
TAATCTAATGTGAATGGAATGTCAAAATTGTAATTTTACAACTGGCGAAGTGATTTTGTAAATCTATATCTTTGTACTTTACATCTCACAATAATTATTTATAGTTTACAGAACAGCTTTGAAGCTTTATTTAAGCCCCGCCTTCCGGAAAGGCCCACTTAGCCCCGCCTCTCAAAATATTTAACTACTGAGACGTTTCTGTTAAAAAATGTCAGGTTATGACTGTTCGCTTTGGCAGAGTAACCACGATTCAAAAATGTAGCATGGAAGTTGCAAGTGCGTAGATTGGGAGTATAAAATGTTGTGATAAACGTATACATAAGGATGTGGGGCTCCTGACTGGCGCAAAAGCAAAGTGTCCGGAGATCGTGAGTTCGAATCCCAACGCTGTTACAGCCGTCCATGTTTGGGAGCCAAGGGAGCAAACCTGGATGGGAGGGGCATAGTCTCTCTCTCCGCTGTCAATCACAGAGAAGCCAGCCAATCGCGGGTGTCTGTGAGCTCATGTATGTGGAAGAGGGCAGAATGCACTTTCTTCCGAGTAACGCAGCATGAGCAGCAGTTGGCTGGCATCACGTGGATTTAAAATTTCACAACACTATGATCTCATTGTTGCATTTTTTTTTTTTTTACAGGAAATTATCTCAGTAAATTTGTTTGTAAAAAGTTATCCACATTATCAATAAACGTTTAACCAGCACACACCGGCCTGCAGTTGTGTGAGTTGCAGTGTTTATGCAAATTGGAATAAGTCGTTAGGATATGAGAGACAAAAAAATGCTGACCACAGACACTGTCACTATGACAAACTGCAGCAATTACAATCCGCGGTGTGATTACAGTTTGCAGGTTTGTTGGTTTATTATTTTTTAATTACTCATGTTCCCATAAAACATTTTTCTATTATTCTCCCATTACAGTCTCTCCCACAGTCCTGTTTTTACAGCTAATCTCCACTTCCTCTTAAATGCCTTTACATAACCTGCATTCTTCAACTAAATTCTGTTTAATGCCCTGTGTGTGTGCGTGTGTGTGTGTTTTTACACAACATTCCCTTCCCTACCACATCCCCTTAATTGTTTCCCATAAGCCTCTTTTCCTCTGCACCTGTGCTGTAATTAAATCGAGTGCAAAGTACAGCGAGTGTTCATCATAAAGAGTGACATCTACATAGAGCCGTATGAGACGTGTAGGTGCTAACGTGTGAGTGCTAATGCTAGCAGTGAGTAAGAGTCGAGAAAACGGGAGGGAAACAGATTTCTCTGTTCTGTATGTCTGTAACACACAGGTTTAAATGTGTTCAAGGTAAGTGTAGGTTTGAGGGCATTTTTATTTTGGGTCATTTTTGGATTTCAATTCAATTCAATTTTATTTGTATAGCGCTTTTAACAATGGACATTGTCACAAAGCAGCTTTACGGAAATAAATGGATTCACAAAAAATATATTGTAAATATGTGAATTTATCCCTGTGATTTGAGGTGTGTTTAGACTGCATGTGGATTGTATCTGAATTGGACTTAGGTTGGGTTTGGGTCATATTTGGGTTGTGGTTTGGCTGACTGCTACTGTGTTAAGTTTAGACCATGCTAAAACTGAGCTTGGACTCAGTTTGAGTTTGGAGTCAGTTTGAGTTTGGGCTCATTTTGACTTTGGGCCAGGTTTGGGGTTGGAGTTTGAGTTTGGAGTTTGAGCTCAGTTGGAGTTTTGGGTGTGAGTTAGGAGGTAGTTTGAGTTTGCAGTCAGTTGTGTTTGGAGTTTGAGTTTGGAGTTTGAGTTTGGAGTTTGAGTTTGGAATTTGAGCTCAGTTTGAGTTTGGAGTTTGAGTTTGGGCTCAGTTTGACTTTAGGTTGAGTTTGGGTTTGGAATTTGAGTTTGGAGTTTGAGTGTGGGCTCAGTTTGAGTTTGGAGTTTGAGTTTGGAGTTTGAGCTCAGTTTGAGTTTGGGATGTGAGTTAGGAGTTAGTTTGAGTTTGGATTTTGAGTTTGGGCTCATTTTGACTTTGGGCCAGGTTTGGGGTTGGAGTTTGAGTTTGGAGTTTGAGCTCAGTTGGAGTTTTGGGTGTGAGTTAGGAGGTAGTTTGAGTTTGCAGTCAGTTGTGTTTGGAGTTTGAGTTTGGAGTTTGAGTTTGGGCTCAGTTTGACTTTAGGTTGAGTTTGGGTTTGGAGTATGAGTTTGGAGTTTGAGTTTAGAGTCAGCTTGAGTTTGAGCTCAGTTTGAGTTTGGAGTTTGAGTTTGGAGTTTGAGCTCAGTTTGAGTTTGGGATGTGAGTTAGGAGTTAGTTTGAGTTTGGATTTTGAGTTTGGAGTTTGAGTTTGGAGTTTGAGTGTGGGCTCAGTTTGAGTTTGGAGTTTGAGTTTGGAGTTTGAGTGTGGGCTCAGTTTGAGTTTGGAGTTTGAGCTCAGTTTGAGTTTGGGATGTGAGTTAGGAGTTAGTTTGAGTTTGGATTTTGAGTTTGGATTTTGAGTTTGGAGTTTGAGTGTGGGCTCAGTTTGAGTTTGGAGTTTGAGTTTGGAGTTTGAGTGTGGGCTCAGTTTGAGTTTGGAGTTTGAGTTTGGAATTTGAGCTCAGTTCAAGTTTGGAGTGTGAGTTTGAGTTTGGAGTTTGGAGTCAGTATGAGGATGAAGACAAAAAAGATTGGTGCAGCAAGAGAGCATAAGAGAGGTAAAAAAGAATAAAAGAAACAACAAATGATGAAAAGTATGTGCTGAGTTTAGCTTGTGCTTGTTTGGGCCGTGTTCTGGTCCCCTTGAATTTGGCAGAGTTTCCGGCTCCATCTGAGAGTGAGACGACGAGCCAAACCTGAGGAGCTGCTCACACATCAAAGCAGTGTGAGTCTTTTGAAGTGAACTTGGGTGTTTCTGTGCAAAAACAAACAGCATCAAATCAACTTCTTCTTCTTCTCTAGTTAAACTCCTCTTTTCCAGCCCCAGCATGAAACATAAAAAAGATAAAACAAACATAAAACCAGATTTATTCAAACGTTCAAAACACGATTCCTTCCAGAGTGTTTCCCTTTCAAAGAAGGTTCAAAGTGGAACCCTTAACTATCCAAAGAACCCACAAAGAACCTATTTTTCTGAGAACACACTTAGACATTCTTTTGCTACTTTTCATGAAGGTTTTAATCTCTCTATCTCTCTGTAGGTGTCTCCTCTGTCCGGTCCTCCGCACGGCGGGACCATGGTGACCATCCAGGGCGTGAACCTGGGCATGTCTCTGTCAGAGCTGCAGGGGCGGGTGGAGGTGGCTGGGGTCCCATGTCACACCCGATCTGAGGGTTACATCACTGCAGAACAGTGAGAGAATCACACACACACACACACACACACACACACACCATGTTTTATGAGCACGTTGGATAGGCACATGAAATTAAATCTTTGGAAGTGTTATGTGTCTCACAGAAGCGTCTCCTGTCTGAGGTGTAAAATCCGGTGTGATGAAGGGGGATCAAAACAGAGATTTAAAAGAGAAACGGGGTAGAGACAGAGAGTGAGACAGAGGAGGAGATCCTAACCAGGCTGGCTTCAAAGTGGGACATTCCACAGAAACTGCCCTTGTGGCCATCGCTGAGAAGCTTCATGTTTCTAATGTCCAAATGTCATCAGTCCTAATCCTCCTCGACCTTTCAGCAGCGTTTGACACAGTGAACCACAAGACTCTCTTGTCCATCCTCAAGAGTCTTTGAATTGGTGGCACAGCACAGCAGTGGTTTGCTTCCTACCTGGAGGGTCAGTCATATCAGGTGATGTGGAGGGGATCCATATCATCTCCATGCAGACTCTCCACTGGTGTCCCACAAGACTCAGTACTTGGTCTCCTTTTGTTCTCCCTCTATACTCGACCTCTTGTTGAGGTCATATCCTCTCACTGGTTTTCAGACCACTGCTATGCAGATGACACTCAGCTTATCTTCTCCTTCCCTCCCTCAGACACTCATGTTTCTGCTCAGATCTCAGCATGTCTGGCAGACATCTCGTCATGGATGACAGTTCATCAGCTGAAACTTAATCCCAGCAAAACTGAACTGCTGTTCATCCCACGTGATTCATCTCCATGCCAGGATCATGTGATCTCCCTGGATAACTCTCAGATCTCACCTTCGGTCACTGCACGCAACTTTGGGGTAATCATGGACGATCAACTGTCCTTCTCCTCTCACATTGCTAATCTGACACGCTCATGCTGATTTCTCCTCTATAACATCAGAAGGATTCGTCCATTTCTCTCCACACAGGCTACACAGGTGCTTGTTCAGTCGCTTGTCATTTCGAGACTGGACTACTGCAGCTCGCTCCTGACATGTCTGCCTCTGAGCGCCATTCGTCCTCTGCAACTGATCCAGAATGCAGCTGCACGACTTGTTTTCAACCTTCCTAAGTTCTCCCACACCACCCCATTGTTGCGCTCCCTCCACTGGCTTCCTGTAGCTGCTTCATCAGATTTAAAACACTTCCCTAAAAAGCCAAAAACGGACCAGAACCCACTTATCTCGAAGCACTTATCACACCCTGCTCTGCACCACGCTCCCTCCGGTCCTCTAGCACTGCTCGACTGCTCCCACCATCTCTCAGGGTACGACGAAGACCTGCGTCAAGACTCTTCTCTGTTCTGGCACCTGCAGTAGGTGGTGGAATGAACTTCCACTAGATGTCCGAACAGCTGAGTCACTGGCGGTCTTCAAACGACACCTAAAGACTTACCTCTTCCTGAAGTACTTAAATTAGCACTTTAAAAAAAATTGTGTTGTCTGTGTGCTTTTCTTATTTTTATCACCTCTGCAACAGGGTTTTTTAGACTGATAGTACTCTTAAGTCCATGACCCAGTGAACCAGTATCAGGAAATATTTATTGATAGAGACTTCAAAGCACTTCTGTACGTCGCTCTGGATAAGAGGTCTGCCAAATGCCATAAATGTAAAATGTAAATGAGACAGAGAGTGAGACAGAGAGTGAGACAGAGAGTGAGACAGAGGGCTTGGGGCTGTGAAATCTCTCTAATTGGAATTCTCTGCATGCTGCTGTGACCAACATGGGAGTCATTTGTTACCTCTGTGTGTATATATGCATGTGTTTTTGTTATTGTGTGTGTGTGTGTGTGTGTGTGTGTGTGTGTGTGTAATTCGATTGGGCCACAGCAGGACTTATTTATAATGGAAGCAGGAAATTGGGCATTTTTTGTGGTGTGTTAGGGCGTGTCAGAGTGTTAGAATGAGTGAAGGGGAGAATGTCACAAATACACACACACACACACACACACACACACACACACACACACACACACACACACACACACACACACACACAC
>CM040994.1:739192-744192 GCA_022985145.1 Pangasius djambal
TGTGTGTGTGTGTGTGTGTGTGTGTGTGTGTGTGTGTGTGTGTGTGTGTGTGTGTGTGTGTGTGTGTGTGTGTGTGTGTGTGTGTGTGTGTGTGTGTGTGTGTGTGTGTGTGCGCGCGCGCAGTCGGAGCACCACAGAGATCGTGTGTGTCTCGGCGCCCTCTCTTTACGGCGAGGGTTCGGTGCTGGTTCGGGTCGGAGTGGATCGGGCCGAGCTCAACACCAAACTGAGCTTCGAGTACATTGAGGATCCAACGGTACAGAGCATAGAACCTGAGTGGAGCATCGTCAGGTACACACACACACACACACACACACACACACACACACACACACACACACACACACACACACACAAAAGCCAAGATAATCTTAATTCCACCAGCAGCGACTGCAATGATATTATTTCTAATACTTTTAAAAGATCATTTTAAATACTAATTAACTTGATGGAAAGAAACAGTTTCTTTACTGTGACGACAGCGTGAATGAGTCGAGATGCATTTCTGAAGAGAAAATTGGATGAAGATTGAAGATTGTGTTGGATTTAAGACACGGCGTTCTGCACAGAGCTCGCTAATAAATAATTTCTGCTTAAATGCTGCGTGTGCGAGTGAAGGAGAACCTCCGGGACACGGAACTGGAACTCTGAATCTGTTCATGCCTCCAAAAAAAAGAAAGAAATAAACCCTCAGCTTCTGTAAACTTTTGACCCCAGTGTATTTGGACGGATGGCGAGGCAGAAAGATGAGGTGAGAAAGAGAAAGACAGGACCGACCCTGAACTTCACCTCAGTGTGACAGAGAGAGAGAGAGAGAGAGAGAGACAGAGAGAGAGAGAGAAAGACAGAGAGAGAAAGACAGAGAGAGAGACAGACAGATTTTCGACTTTTACAATGCCTTTAATGCCTCACGTTATATCAGTTGCAGAGAGAGAGATGCAGACAGGGAGAGAGCCCGATGAAGAGACAGAGAGAGAGAGAGAGAGAGAGAGCGAAAGAGAGAGAGACATAGACAAAGAGAGAGAGAAAGAGAGAGGTAGAGAGGGAGAGATGGAGTGATCAAAGCACAGGCTGCAGTACTACTTCAGGTCAGGTGGCTTTTGAAGTGTGAGATATCTGATCAATTTCAGACTACAGACACCTCCCTCTCTCTCTCTCTCTCTCTCTCTCTCTCTGTCTCTTCCTCTCTCCCTCTCTCTCTTTGTCTATGTCTCTCTCTCTGTCTCTCCTCATCTATCTCTCTCCTTGTCTGTCTATATCATACTGATATGACATGAGGCATTAAAGGCATTGTAAAATTCAGAAGTCTCTGTCTATCTGTCTCTGTGTCTCTCTCTCTCTCTCTCTCTCTCTCTCTCTCTCTCTCTTTCAGGCTGAGGTGAAGTTCAGGGTCGATCCCATTCAGACAGCCGGCTGCTTCCCAAATCCACTTTAATAATCAAAAAGCACTTGCGTGCTGAAACTTATCATTAATTCATACACAGCAGCGTTCCCTCTGTGGAGATTGTGTAGTAAAGACACACCCTCCAGCCTTCAACCTCCTCCACCTCATCTTCCTCATCTTCCTCCTCCTCAATTTCACCTGCGTTTAAATCCTTCTCCAAACATTAAAGCAATTTCTGCACAATTCCTCTGTTGGTTTGCACCTAAAACCCCTACGCCATGGACCTGCCCTCCATCAGCACTCTCTGAGGAGGAGAAGAGCTGCAGTGACTCCTGCGTTTTGATTGGATAGTTGACGGAGACATTTGTCAGAGTACGGTGGAGAAAATATTACACGTCTCTTACACCCTCAATTTCCGCTGGGGTTGCTATGGTAACGTGAACGTCTCAAATGTACTGCGGTGTGTCAAAACCAGGCTTACTTAGATTTTTTTTCTTGTCTGGTTTACAGGCTGGTGTTTGTGTGTGTACATTTAGGCCCTGGTTTAGTGCCGGGGTTCTCAAACTAGCGGCTCTCGCTAGTTACAAATGCGATCATGAGAGAAACTCACAACCTCCTCTTGTTTTATTCATTTATTTTACAAAGTAATATTGGAAAGATCTTAATTTCAAAATGAAATGTTTTTTTTTCACTATCCTGACAAGCAACACACACAGTGACAAAATGGACAGATTTTCCCCTCCGTCTACCTCTGCTAAGTACACTAGGGCTGTGTCTCAAATCCTGTTTTCCTCTTACAGTTAGTGTTTGAATTTTAAAAATCTCTCATTTTACCTTCAGACCTACTGAAAGCTCTGTTTTGTGGAACAGTCTTCGACATTTTCTAGATTAGTAAATAATTTTGAATGTAACGTCAGAGTTTTTTGATTTAGGGCACAGCTCATGACGACAATCACGACGACAGTGGAAAGTTTTAAAGACAGACACAGACCTCGTCAGTGTGTTTAACGATGGACAGGGATGTTTTGGCTCACACACCTCCTGACTTTTTCAAAAGCTGTATCAAGACATGCAAAATATTTGATTCATCCAACAACCTACAAATGATGTCAGGTCTATAATGAAGCCGGATTGGCTGATGTTCTTTATTTATTTAGGATCCTGACTTAGTCCTGCAGCAGTCAAAGGCCTGATCCTGATTCTGTTCAAACTCTACTACCACTACTACTACTACCACTACTACTACTACTACTACTAATAATAATAGCAGAAGTTGTTGTTGTTTTGTGTGTTTTGTCCGGCAGTGGACACACCACCCTGACAGTGACCGGCACTAATCTAGATGTGGTGCAGGAGCCTCGGGTTCGAGTCAAATATGGCGGGCGCGAGTCTGTTAACGTGAGTACTAACACTTTAACGGTGCTGTTACAGAAACACTTAATAATGTTACTTTAACCGTACAACAACCGGTGCTATAAACCATAAACCAGATTAATCACCTGCGTGTCTAACGTAGACGTAAAAGCAGGAATAGCTTTTTATGGGGAATTGATTTTCCGTAAAGTTCTTTTATCTCATCTCTCAATTCAAATGAAGGTACTTAGCAGAGTTCTTTCTCTTTCTCTCAGTTAAATCGAAATAGAGCAATCATTCCCAAAGTATCACCTGGTAGAACTCTCTGAATATCTCTCTCTCTCTCCCCCACCTCTCTCTATCTCTCCTCCCTCTCAGGTGTGTAAAGTGGTAAACTCCACCTCAATCCGCTGCTCTGCTCCGCCTCTGATGGCCGATTTCGCCCCGGGGCAGGACTCAGTGAAGCAGGCCGACGAGTTTGGCTTCATCTTCAATAATGTTCACGCTCTGCTCACCTACAACAGCACCAGTTTTGTTTATTACCCCAATCCCTCGTTCGAACAGCTGAGTGTGTCTGGAGTGCTGGAGCAGAAACCGGGATCGCCCATCATCCTCAAAGTGAGAGCCGATCGCATCACACCATCAAAAACGCTGCTTATTACCGCTGCGTGAGTCACGAGGTGTCTGGCAGATGCTGAACTCGGTCTCTGTGATTCTGTGATTCGTCAGTGATCATTTACACACAACCAGAAAACTGACCTTAATCAAAGACCTTAATCATTACATATTTAGAGTTATATACTCTATATTTCCACTGCAAACGAAATTAAAACCTCACACAATGTGTATGTTCTCTCTCTCTGTGTGTGTGTGTGTGTGTGTGTGTGTGTGTAGGGCAGGAATCTGGTTCCACCGGCATCTGGAGGGTCCAAACTGAACTACACCGTCCTGGTTGGAGACGTTCCCTGCCTCATCACCATCTCTGACACACAGCTGCTGTGTGAGCCGCCTCCTCTCACCGGCCAGCACAGAGTCACGGTACCTCACTACCTCATTACCTCACTGTCTGTCCATTTCACAGCCTCACTACCTCATTACCTCACTGTCTGTCCATTTCACAGCCTTACAACGTCTTTACCTCACTGTCTGTACATTACTTCATTATGTCAGTCTCTGTATTTCACTGCCTCGCTACCTCAACACCTCACTGTCTGTGTATTTCACTGCCTCGCTACCTCAACACCTCACTGTCTGTGTATTTCACTGCTTCGCCACCTCAACGCCTGCATATTTCATTGCCGTGCTACCTCATTATGTCACTGTCTGTGTATATCTCTGCCTCATCACCTCACACTCTGTGTATTTCACTGCCTCGTGACCTCATCACCTCACCATCTGCATATTTCACTGCCTCTCTGCCTCAATACATCACTACCTTTGTATTTCTTCTGCCTCATCACCTCACCGTCTGTGTATTTCACTGCCTCTCTGACTCATCACCTCACCGTCTGTGTATTTCACTGCCTCAGTGCCTTAATAAGATAGACTCGACTTCCTCTCTTCCCTTTTTATTTCTTGTATAGATTTCGACTTCATTGTATCCTCACATCAATGCCATTTATATTTATATGCAGTTATCCAGTATCTTCACATAGGAATGTTTATGTACTATGTATTGCACACACACACACACACACACACACACACACACATATATATATATATATATATATATATATATATATATATATATATATATATATATATATATATACATGTACACACACACACCTGTGTGTTTTTCCTGTATGAGGCTTACTGTGCTTCAGCTCCTCAGGCATTTCTGCTTTGCTGCATCACACTGCTCATCTCTGTGGCGTTGACTCTCCTGCTAATAATAGAAGATGACGAAAGTTAGCTGAAATAGGAACAGACTCCCTGCGTAGCTTTGGATATACACACTGTATATACCTTCTGTGGAACGTCTTCAGTGTCAAGTCTTGAAGCATATATTTATAGCATGTATATAGCAGTCTGTGTGTATATATAGTTACATGCGTGTGTGTGTGTGTGTGTGTGTGTGGGCGTGTGTAGATCCAGGTGGGTGGTCTCCATCTGTCTCCGGGTTCAGTCCACATCCAATCGGACAGTCTCCTGACGTTACCCGCCATCTTCAGCATTGCAGCAGGAGGAGGCCTGCTCTTCATCATCGTCATCCTCGTCCTGATTGCCTACCGACGCAAATCGCACGAGAACGACCTCA
>CM040994.1:749192-763380 GCA_022985145.1 Pangasius djambal
GTGTGTGTGTGTGTGTGTGTGTGGCTTAGAGTAGGTCAGGCATCCTGGAGTATGAGTGTTTTAAAATCTAGATCACAGAGTGTGTGTGTCTGTGTGTGAATTTTAGGTTAGTCACGTGAGTCACAACTGACAGCTTCAAAAGTGTGTGTGTGTGTGTGTGTGTGTGTGTGTGTGTGTGTGTGTGTGTGTTACAGAATGGCGTCAGGGCCGCACAGCGCGTGTGGTCCTACAGGACGAGGACATCACCACTAAAATTGAAAACGACTGGAAGAGACTCAACACACTTGTGCACTATCAGGTCATCTTCACTCACTGATGCTAACACGGCTAACGACTAACGATATAAATAACGCTGAGGAGTCCATAATGCTAACTGCTTACTGCTAACCTAGCAAGCGAAAGCTAACACAGGCGGAGTCTTAATCACAGTCTAAATCAAGTGAGCTTATTAGAATATTAGGCCACGCCCAATAGAGCAGTCTAAAATGGGTCTACTCCATAATCTCAGCTGCTGTTCGAACGTTTTTTTAAAAATCTCGTCCTGTTTTATTCATTCAAACTTTGCTACATGTTTAATATAAAGCTCAGGTCATTATTATTATTATTATAGAAAAGGTTGGCAGAAGTTACACAGTTTTCCCGGCCACATAGCATTCGGGCTCACGTTATTATTCGGTTAGAAAATTCACTCTGAACCTTCAGCAGTTTATAGATGTGTGTGTGTGTGTGTGTGTGTGTGTGTGTGTGTAGGTGTCTGATCGCTGTGTGGTGGCTCTGGTACCTAAGCAGATGTCCTCCTACAACATCTCGACGTCGGCCAGCTTCCCGCGGAGCTTCAGCCGATACGGTGAGTCTCTGATGCTCCTCTGGTCCTGCAGGAGAAACACGCAGTTAAACCACATGACAAAAAAAACTCAGCCTTAATGATCACCGTTTCTTTCTGTTTAATCCAAAGTTTGCATAATTTCTCTCTCTCTCTCTCTCTCTCTTACACACACACACACACACACACACACACACTCTTTAACCCCGTGTAATAACCCTGTGTCAGTGTGCTGAGGGTCACAGATGAGTGAAGATCAATCTTCACACCCACAGATGAACAAACAGGAAGCAGCTCATTAGAGTTAAAAATCTACAACAGCCTTAGAGCTAAAGCCACTGAACATCTCTCTCTCTCTCTCTCTCTCTCTCTCTCTCTCACGCACACACACACACACACACACACACCAACATCCTGAAATACCCCAAGCTAAAATATCCTTCACATATAAATTATAATCTGCAGCACAAATCCCACCGTGCTCTGTTTAAATAAACAACAAAAGGCTTTAAAAACATCATACAGCAAAAAGCTGGATTTCTGAACGAGCACTTAAAGTCTTTTAGGAAATTTAGTGATCTGTTCATTTTCAGTCTGATTTGATCCTGCTTTCTGTAAAAGGTGTTTCACTGAGCCAAGGAACCTACTGAAAGTTCAGTTTTACTCATGGTGTATCATCTGAGCTGTGGATCGCTCCATTTTGCGCTGTCGCTGATGCAACACAGTTCTCAAAGATCTCAATACTGTTTTTGTGAATTTTGAATCCTTCACTAAAAACGCCAACTGCACGTGCACGTAAAATGTATAATTAATAGCACACTTCAGCTTGGAAGTAGGAAGGGACGCTGCTGCAATGAACACGCTGTGCTTGTTGCCATGGGAACCACGACGTGAGAGGAACCCATGACACTCAGGACCAGCACGGCCAATCACTGAGAACTGTAGAAACGTGAGAATTTTTGTCTATGTTTATAGTATTACGTTAAATCAGATGAGCCTTTTCCACTGTCTCGCTTTAATCCAGAACCATCCTGCGATTTAATCCAGAAACATTCCACGCTTTAATCCGGAACCATCCCGCGCTTTAATCCAGAACCATCCCGCGCTTTAATCCAGAAACATCCCACGTTTTAATCCGGAACCGTCTGACGCTTTAATCCGGAACCATCCCACGCTTTTTTCTGGAACCATCTCGTGCTTTAATCCGGAACCATCCCACGTTTTAATCCGGAATCTTGTGCTTTTCTATTGCAAAAAAAAAAAAGCCACAGTTCTCATGTGCAAAAAAAGTTTTGTTCCTGAATGTCATGATGCTCGAGCATCTCAATTTTTTTTTTTTTGACAGCCATTAAAATGTTATGTGAAAATTACACACACACACACACACACACACACACACACACACACACACACACACACACATTCACACCTAATGGGTAGTTCACGTACATGGAAGGGGAACCCATGCAGACTCGGGGAGAACCTGCACGGCACCGGGGGTTCTGTGATGATAAAGTCACTGATATACAGCAAGGCCTTTAACGTAGAGCTGAAAGGGTTAATATTAATGTTAATATGTCGTGTGGAAGGAGAGGAAATGGAAATGAAGAATGAAAATCTGAAATGAAGCTTGTGAGTTCTGGGAAAAGTTCAGTGCAGAGCAGCTCTTTTGTTCACTGTGAGAGAAGTGTGTGTGAGTTAATGAGTGTGAAAGTGTGCCGTGACCTTGCAGTGTGAATGAGAAGTTTCTGCAGAATGACCTGGTGTGATGAGCTGCTCAGTGAGGAGGGGCGAGAGTTCAACCTGTCTAATCTGCCGATGGAAGCAGAGGCTAATGAGGGAGTGAACTGCTGTGTGTGTGCGTGTGTGTGCGCGTGTGTGTGCGTGTGCGTGTGTGTGTACTACATGTCCTGCTGTGTGTATCATTAACCTCTTCATCTCTGCTGGCACAAAGCCTGCAGATGAGACGCGCCGAGTTTCACACTTTCTACATAAACACACAAAGTACTTTACAAACTGAAAGGAAAAGAAATGCTAATTACTGAAATGGTATAAAAATGCTGTGAATAAAAAACAGTCTTTTTAGCCTTTGGTCACTTTTTTAAAACCCTTTTAGACCAAAGACTAGTAAAAAAGTATGCAAAGGTTTTCTACATATATATTTCTATCTCCATCTATCTGTTTATCTATCTGTGTGTATCTGTGTGTAAACGTTGTGTAAGCCAAACCGAACTAAATTCTCCCTCAGGTTTTACAGAAGTTTCAGAAAAGCTGATTTTCTTTGTAATCGCGTGAAAAGTGGAAGTGCGTTCCTGACACAGCTCATCTGCATGTCGTAACGCCCACAAAACTCCATAAAAGGTCAGAGTGCACGGACAGCTGGAGCACGAAATGAATGAGAGAAGGTGAATTAGGTGTGATTTAAGAAAGGAACAAGAACAAAAGAAAAGACAGAAAAAAGATCTAAGCGGTACCCAGGTGATCATGCACACCGAGCACGTCACACGGAGAAACTGGTATTTTAAAATAGCTTTAAGTGTCTCGGCCGAGGTGCAGGGTGAAAAGATGACGGAGCGGCAAACGGATCTGATGTATAATCAGCTTTCATCCTCTGAAAAAAATCATTCCGCTGTTTAAACATCCTTTCCCTCTTAAGCGCGACCTTAATCTTCCGCCAGCTGAGGCGTTTGTTTACGGCTAACGGCTACGCAGACACACCGGCCGTCCTCTTTTATCATCCTTGAATGATTATATAAAATATAATATATATATATATAAATAGATATAAAATGACTGGGTTTCACAATTTTTCCAGATGGTCACTGGCTGCAAATCGCATGATTTGAAGTTGATCAAGTGGAGGTTTACATCGATTAGACACGTAGATTTACACACACGGACATCAGGATACGAAGGTTTTTTCTGAAATTACGGGATTTTCATTAAACTTCTTGTGTAAATGCTCGTACGAAATATTTAGGCATAAATGTGTTTGTACCCAGCTTGATGAATGAGGCCCAATGTTTAAATGTTCTTCAGTAAAGCAGCTCTTAGGGAGTCTGTTTCTCTGGATTCACAATGAGTCAGATTACTGTAATATTCCACTAAACGCTGAACATGTGTGAGATTTTGGAGAGAAATTATTCACAAAAGCGAATTCACTCCCCAAAATCCCAGATACACAGTAGTGGTGTTAGAGGTCACTCTCTCTCCCTCTCCCTCTCTCTCTTTTAGATGCAGTCCTTCGCTCCGTGTCGGCGGGCAGTCCGGAGTTCTCACGCTCCCGTGTGCCGATGATCACTCCAGATCTGGAGAGCGGCGTTAAAGTTTGGCATCTGGTCAAAAACCACGAACACGGAGACCAAAAAGAAGCTGAGCGCGGCAGCAAGATGGTGTCTGAGATCTACCTGACCCGCCTTCTGGCCACCAAGGTCAAAAACACACACACACACACACACACACACACACACACACACACACACACACACACACACACAGAGTGCACTGATTCCTAATTACCTGTTCTGTGTGTGTTCCTGCAGGGCACGTTGCAGAAGTTTGTGGACGATCTGTTCGAGACGCTCTTCAGCACAGTGAACCGGGGCAGCGCGCTCCCGCTCGCCATCAAGTACATGTTCGACTTCCTGGACGAGCAGGCGGACAAACATGGCATCCACGACCCTGACGTCCGACACACGTGGAAGAGCAACTGGTGAGACATGACAAGAACCCTGAAAAAACAAAACACAAGCAATACTTACATTAGACACTGATTTCATTATATATAACGTCGACATGTCAAATACTGAGGCATGCAGGAGATTATTATGACTAACGTAATCACTAATGACTGAAAGGTACTAATCAGCAGAAACTGTTCTGCGATTAAGCCAGTTATATTAAATGTTCTTGTTATTTGTTGATTCACGTTTAACTCTTCTCATGCAGTCTTCCTCTGCGCTTCTGGGTGAACGTGATCAAAAACCCTCAGTTTGTGTTCGACATCCATAAGAGCAGCATTACGGATGCGTGTTTATCCGTAGTGGCTCAGACCTTCATGGACTCGTGCTCGACCTCGGAGCATCGACTCGGGAAAGACTCGCCTTCGAACAAACTCCTCTACGCTAAAGACATCCCGCACTATAAGAGCTGGGTGGAGCGGTAAGTGTGTGTGTAAGAAACGCAGCTGACACATTAAATCTAAAACTGTTAATGCTGTATGCTGTCATTGTCACATGCTTGAAGGAAGGAAGTCAAAAGAAGAATATTCATAGATTCAAAACTAGAAGTAGTGAAATGATGAACGGCTGAAACGCATCACATGTGCCAGTCCTTTCTAAAAGACGAGTGACAAACAGCAGTTGGTACTGAGTACAAACCTGAGGCAGGTGTGCATAGGGAAGATAGAACTAGCCAATCAGGAGGAAGGATAGTCTCTGGCTGCGTTCTCTTCTGATCATGTGATCATGACTATACCCTACACCCTGCAAAGGCCATGTAGGGTGTAGGCTATAGACTGTGAGAAATATGAACGCTTCCTTTCTCTATCCGTTGAGAGAGACAGTTCTGAGTGCACTTCACGTAATTTGTAGCCTAGCTAGTGTTAGCTGCATTTAACATTTTATCAGGATGACTGATTGACTCGTAGCGAGCGGTTCCAGAGTGCAATCAGCTCACAATGCATAATTACAGTGCCTTTTATTTCAAGTTTCCTCTGCAGCTCGTTCCTTCTGAGGAACAACAGCACAAAGAATCTCGAGAGTAGACTGCCTTTGCCTTTGGAGTAAATAAATATCTAATCAGTAAATAATCTGTATCCTGTGTCCAACTTTAAAGTCATCCAAAAGCATTTCTTATTTATAATTCCTCACTGTGCATCTCAGTGGGCTCTGGAACCAACCTCAGGTGTGTTTCTGTCTCGTTCTCAGGTACTACGCTGATATAAGCCGTCTGCCGTCCATCAGTGATCAGGACATGAACGCGTATTTGGCCGAGCAGGCACGTCTTCATTCGCACGAGTTTAACACGCTCAGCGCCTTGCACGAGATCTACGCCTACGTCAGGAAGTACAGCCAGGAGGTACGGTGCACCTCAGATCTGCCTCACACTCACTGTCATGTCTCTTGTGTTTAATGCTGATTGTAGCCTGATGCAAGATGGAGATATTAAATAGAAAATAACGAGTAACAATTTGTACTGATTTCGTACTGCATACTTGTCCAGATAAAACATATCCTCTTAAAAACAAAGGGTTCTTTAAGCGTTCTAGGCTTGCCGAAAAAGAAAGGGTTCTTTCTGATAGGAAAAAAAAAACTGTTGTTGGGTTCTAGATGAAACCTTCTGGGGACAACTGAAGAACCCATAGGCAAAGGAGACAATATGAGATCATTTAGATTCTGATCACTCAGACGCACATCACGTACGTACTTCACAGTGAGAAATGCAGAACCAGCTCGTGTCCTTACACCGTCCTCATCTCACGGCTGTGTGGTAAATGAGCTCCCATGAGATCGAACTCGCCTTGATCTTTACCCAACATTAAGTCCTCTCACTTTACGCTGACAAAAACTTTGGTGCAGTACACGGATACAGTGAAAAGTCACCAGTTATTCAGACGTTGTGCTACAGACTGCACAGGAGAGACCAGTGTGAAGCGCATCAGAGACAAATCAAGTCTTTAGGTTTGCTGAGAACTTATTATGGAGACGCTTTTAGGAAGCCGGACATAGTTCAGGGCTGAGAGTCAAACTCACAGTCTGGCTTGCTGTCAGAAAAGTCCAGCTGTCTCGAGATGTCTGGGCTTGGGAGTTGCGCTGGAGAATTGCGTGATGTACAGTCCAGATTAGTTATGTTGCATATGTCACATATTGCAGATGTGAAGACAGGACACAGTAACTCATGTACTGCTGTTATGTACAATAAAAACACTGTGTTTCTGAAACTCATTCCACTTCCTAAACCCAAAGGATTGGTTACCTTCATATTCATATAAATTCATATAAACCAATATTGCAGGCTGGAAATTTGCCATTACATCATTATGGTATTAGTGTGATAATAACTCAGGACTTGCTTTGGATATGAAAGAAAAAAAAAAAAAAAATGAATGTCTCATTATTGTCCTCTCCTGCCCTCTTGTGGCTGTGTGCAGATAGTGCAGTCTCTGAAGCAGGACACGTTGGCCCAGAAACAAAGACTCGCCTACAAACTGGAGCAGCTCATGGCAGATATGGATCATGAGAGCTGATCTGAGATCCCAAAAAAACAAAACAAAACAATTATCAACTGATCAACTGAGCGAGAACTGAACTGAGATCACAAGCTGGACAAGTCATGGTGCAATAACCTTCCAACTTGGTATCGAAGGTTTCAGTGCATCACGGTATCTGCTTACACTTTCACTTTTTTAAAAAACAGACATTAAATTCCATGAAACTAACTCTCTACCTAGCTTTTTGTGCTAGCATTTACCAGAATAGCCTAACGCATTAAACTAATGTTATAAGTATTTTAGACTTCCTTGTCACAGCTACATGATTCCAAGCTACAGAACACACAGACTCTTGTATTCCTGCCTGAGAGGAAAAGACAGATATTAGATAAACAGCGCCATCTACTGCATGAAGTGAGAAGCTCTGCACCGGTTCTCAACCTCTTTAAGCAAAAATGCGAACAGCAAAAAAAAAAAAAAAAAAAAAAAAGAGAAAGAATGAAGGACAGAAAATTATAGCCTAGTCATTTATATTTATTACATTCCTACACTCTCATATACACATTTGCTAATAAAGGGGATGCAGAGGTTTTGGGTTTACATTATGCATGACAGAAATATGCTCGTATTTATTCTTCCAAGTTCATAAACATTTTTCTTAGCTTCAGTGTGTGACTCGTGTCTGTAATGGATGTAAAACTGAGAGCTGAAGAAGTGTATGGATCTGGCTGAAGTCCACGACCTTCACAGCGGATCGATTTTAATTACACCAGTAAATAAGCTCTGTGTATATGGACCAAGGGTTTAGCTAGGGCCAAAAGTCATGGCTTTTAAAATAAAATGCGGGTTTGTGGGTGTATGTGGGTGTGTGTTGTTTACATGTAAAAAAAAAAAAAAAAAAAAGAAAAAAAAAAGAAAGTGTCCATTATGACATGTCCTCTGTCAAGAGAGTTTTGTGTGATTACTGGCTCGTACATTGGAAGTCCATGTCTGCCACGCTTTAGATTTATGTTCATTTAGGTCATATCTTATACTTGAAATAAACACACATTAGTGCTGTTTGTTTTTCCCTCACTGTACTGATGAGCTTCCGTTGTCTTTTTATACACGTCTTCCTTTTCTAACACGTGTGATGGTCTCGTGTCCGTGCTGCTTGGTTGATGACGCATGCCAGATACGACGCTTTGTAACAAACCTGATCTGTAAGATGTCAAACGGAGCTGTATAAAAAACACCAGTGTCATGTTCAGTCTTTTCATTATCATTCTGAAATGTTAAAACTTACCGGTTTGACTCCTGACATCATAATTCAGATTAATGTTGGTTTATTAGTTGTTACAATTTATTTACTATTTAACACTAAACATTTTATTGTGCTCTGTCATGTTTCGCAGGTTCTTATTTATTTGTTGTTCTTATTCTCGTCTGGTTTCATGTCTTGTCCACGTGTTTCTTCATGGCAGTATGTTTGCATTAAGACGGCAGTTCACGGTATACATTTTTATTTTTATTTTATGAATTTAGTCCAAATGTGGCTGTACTGTATTTTATCTTCTTTGTTTTTTACAGCTCAGTATGATTGTGTATGTAAACTGTAAATAGTAAACATCCCTATTTTGCAATTATTCCCTTTTTACAGTTGTAATAAATTAATAAAATTAAATAAAATCAACTAATCAAAAATGTCAATATATATTAAGCCCTGACATTACTTTTCCCAACCATTTACTGAACTGTAAATGTTACCCAACAATCGGTAATAACTCTATCTAATAACTATCCATTGTTATCAAACGATCAAGATTCTTTAGTGTGGAAAATTGTGCAGCCCACAGACCCGAATCCCCAAAATAGTACAGAGGTTTTTCCCTGACGGGGACGGGACGAGAGAAGCCAGAGAAATGAAAAGAGCTGAAATGAAAAGAGAGCTAGAGAGCTTTTTCTGTATTTTACATACCAAGAGCTGTACACTTACAACTGATTTCTGTAAAACTGTCCATGCGGGCTCTGAGGGTGATTCAGATGGTGGATGATGGGAAGCTGAATCCTGTGAAGCAGTGAAAAATGTAGAAACTTCATGCATGTTTGTCCAATGCAATAATATCTAATCTGTTTGTTTGTGTGTGTGTGGCAGTTCAGCATCATTAATATTTTACTGAATGTACACATTGCTGATTGTACGGAAGTGACCATGGTTTGCGAACAGTGATACTGTTAAACAGGTAGAGGTCTGCCTTCTCACAAACCAACACATCCAAAACATTCAGGTTTATTTTTTTCTACACAAATTCGCCCATATTTATCCAACTTCATACCCCACCTTCACTTTAGCAAGCGACTGTCGCTGATGTTCATTGACGTGTTTATTCTGTGGATAGTTGGATAAGGAAAGGTAGTGGTCATTTTATATATAAAGTCTCTTGTATTAATTAATAGATATTACAGGGTTTATAATGTAACTTAATAGTGTAATAAATCCCACACGGCTTGCTAAGGTTGTAGTAAGAGTGTTCTTTCAAGATTGTTTTTTTTTTAAAGCCCCATAGAGTTAGATGGACAAGACAGGTCCCGGCTCAGCAGCTCCTCCCATCAGTCTTTAACACTTGGCAATTTCTTCATTCGGTCTGTTAGAGAGTGAACATTCGGAGCCAAATCCTGGTAGGTGGCAATAAAGTCACGCACGCGTCCACTGTCACTTTTAATGCTGCTCAGTTTATCATGTCGAATTTAATTTGCTGGAACGATCTGAATCCCAAGAGTGTCCTCTCTGTCTCCGTTCAAAACCGAGGGCAGTGCGATTCACTGAGGCTTGTTATAATCACTTCTGGCTGTTCACATGTAAAACACAAGCCAGACATATCCCTGGCATTAGAAGTGGCATCCAGATGAAAGTCTGACCATAAATATCACCAGTTAACTCTCATTCCTGTCTGAGACTGGGACTGTATATAGGACAGTGGACAATACTGAAAGCTAATGAGGAAGCATTATACATCCAGGAGTTGGTGTTTTGATTTCAACAAAGGATATTTAATTGATACAAGCAGCTGATAAATAAAGCCCTCAGTGGCTGTAACCTTTAAAGTAATAAAAACCAATGTATTAGCAGCAGGAACACATCCATTGGCTATATTTAGCTCATTCTCACAGCGCACTTGGAGGTCATTTGGAGTGCCAAAATTTATGAACCAAGCTAGATGAAACTTAGTGCAACTATTTTGGTAATCTTGTCTCCAGCTCTTGCCAAACTCAGATTCAGTTGCACACGGTGTCCGTCTCAGCTGTCCCTGTAACTAATACCTGTGTTTTTTTGGATTATGCAGCTTTCCGTGGTCTTATCTGTGCCTCTGCAGCCCATTGTCTGTAGCATCGGTGTACATTCAGTACAACTTCATCACATGCTGTACGCACTGTCATTATAATAAAGACTCATGGGGTAACACACTATCACAATCAGTTCCTCATTCATTTTCTCACAATGAGAAAAAAAGACGACTTTGCGACCATAAGAAAGCGACAGCTTAACAGCATGTTGTAATACAATCAGTGTATTAAGCGCATTAGTCGCCAGTGCACCGTACATTTCGTCATGTAGGATTAATAAAGTACATATCACACGAGATAAAGAGACACATAACCGATTTATATGGAAATGAGTGAATCAGTGAGGAGAAAATTCTGAAAATACAAACATACGGGGAGTGTATATAAAAGACACTTGTGCACAGGTAGGAAAAGACAAACGTTTATTATAGCACACAGCCAAGATGAGTTCATGATGGGGAAAACAAAGCATTGTTCTGATTCTGAGTATGTAAGAAAATGCCATCTATATACACTATATACAGGATGATTGAAAAGTGTTAACACAACGCAAGGAGGTTAGGTTACCACTTAAAACCTCACTGCTTCAAAGGGTCTCAGGTTATGTGCTGTTACTGTCGACAGATTTTTGGAAGACCTTGTGGTCTGCAGAGCCTGGATGCACTTTTCTGGTGATATTGTTTAATTGTCTCTCTGAGATCTTGCACATGGTCTAGTAGCATAGACACATTCTTTTATCAAACCCCACAACCAGTAAGTGTTAACATTTTCTTAATCATCCTGTGTATCATAAGGTTTTTCTCTCAAATGTTCAGGTATTTATCATAATAAAATAACTTCACACTACAGACTTGTACAGTACTATGTTGCATCTATCCAAAGTATTTGAAGGAACAGTCTGATGAATTATTATTATTATTATTATTATTATTATTATTATTACTTACAGAATACCACTTCAGATCCTTGAAGTCATCTTTACTACCTGTAGAGAGAAGAAAGAAGAACAAACACAGAGAGTGTGAAAACTGAGTTTTCTGTGAGCCAAGTTCAACTCATGCTGCTGTTTATCTGCAACGCTGTGCTGAAAACCTCAGTCCTGCCAAGCCAATTGAGTTTTATAGTAAACATTTATGTTGGTTATATGAGCTGCCACCTGTCAACACCACCCTCGGGCTCTGGGGGCTGGAAAGTTGGCTGCTTTCATACGGTTTATTAATAAAAATGCTTGACTTGCGAGAGCCTTGCAACAGTATATCAGTGGCATCTGAGCTCTCCCCCAGGGCTAATCCACGGTTTCACTTCAGGGAGTCATACGAGCTGCCTCTCTTATTAGATGGTATTTGTACTGGAGATTTTTTAACCATAGTTGGAGCAAAGCCTAGACGACAGTACAGAACATACTCTTTAAAAAAAAAAAAAAAAAAAAGGAAAAGAAATCTTAATTTGGGGTTTGCAGATATAGGAACACATATTGCACAGTGAACTAAGACTGTGCTGGTGGTCCTGGAGAAAACATGGCATGTGTTGCTAAAAATAGATTTCACTGCACTCTACGGGTTTATTAACTTATGTTAATTACATTCATACATAGACTCTGATACAACACCGTTCCTCCTAACGTGATGTTTCATATATGTGCCTTTGTTAAATTGTGGATATATGCTGGAGCAGTGGCAATGACGAAAAATGTAAATAATATTAATATTAATCCTTGCCTAATGCTCAGTACTTGAATTAAAAGTGACCATCTGACTGTCATACAGCTTAAGAATAAAAATGTGCATCTGGCAAATTCCATGACACTGAATACCAGCGGCATTTGACAGCTCCTCCATTGCCAAGTTAGGCTTTGTTGTGCAAGTCCAACTCAGATCTCCAAGCTGAGCACTAGGAATGATAAGCAGTTCATTAGATTTATACTGAGCCAAATGTTTTGGATAGTTACTACAGCCCTGAAATAAATGTGATATTAAAATTACATAGTAAATCATGTAATGAGATTAACACCTGAAATACTGTCATCAAGTCATTTACTGTCATTACTTCATGTATTATGGACTAAATAATTAATCTGATTACAGTTTTTTTTGACAATATTCTTACCTTAAGAAGTGTTAATTTTCTGTTTACTAGGAACTGTGTCCTTCTTGCAATACATGAATGGTATATTAAATTTATTATATATTGACACATCTGTGTTATTGACTATTGGTTAGCGACTGATGATAAAAATAACAACACAATGTGAAACATAAACATGTGATCATGGTTTAGCAGCTAAAACCCATGTCCAAATAAAGCAAGTCACTTATGCTGACTGAACAATTTGAACATGTATATAAAGAGCAGTGCTGGACTTCCCTAAGGACATATAACCACCCAGTGAAGGTGAGACTCATCTCCTAAACCTGCCCCTACACTTAGCTATTGTAATTCATTCACTTTTAATTGAATTAATTTTAACATCAACATTCCTTAGTTGTTTTATTTTTCATTTTGTCTGTTTAACTGTTTATTAGAAGTAGCAATTTAGAGTCTTCATAAATTGTTTGTTCATTTCAGAATCCAGCACTAGTCCTACAACTTTTTGGCCTGGAAGAACACCACAGTAAGTTCTACGGGAAGCAGTTAGACATTTCTGGGTGTCTGCATTTTATCCTCAGAGGGTCAGTAGGCTTGTTGCAGGCTTCACACCTGATTCCACTTATTTAATAAACAGGTATAGGTCTATGACAGGTATGAAGTATTTATGAGATGTATTTGACTTGACTGAAAACCTGCAGCCACACCTGGCGTTTGAGGATAAGGTTGTAGACACCTGAAATGTACAGTCCTAAGAACTTGTTTGTAAAAGGCTTGATTTCTACAGACATCAGTGCAACCCAAAGTTGCTTCCTATTTTACTGTCATAAGTTCAGGAGTGTCAATCGAATAACGTAAACTTTATTTTGTTTTAACAGAAAAAACCCACCATGGGAGATGGTGAGATGGAATGCTTCGGCCCGGCGGCCGTCTACCTCCGGAAGCCGGAAAAGGAGAGGATTGAGGCTCAGAACAAACCGTTTGATGCCAAAAGTGCAGTGTATGTGACTGATGCAGCTGAGATGTACGTCAAGGGTACACTGAAGAGTAAAGAGGGTGGCAAAGCCACTGTCGATACTCTGGACGGCAAAGTAAGTGACAAGATAACTGTCACATCTAACAGTGTCAGGATCCTACTGCATACTGTATATATATGTATTTACTCTAAATATATATGTATTTACTGATTACTCCTATATAACTAACCATGTGTGTTTTATTACTGTTATTTTATAGAGTGTCACAGTTAAGGAAGATGAAGTCCATCCCATGAACCCTCCCAAATTCGACAAAATTGAGGACATGGCCATGATGACCCACCTCAATGAACCTGCTGTGCTGTTTAACCTCAAAGAGCGTTACGCAGCATGGATGATCTACGTAAGTTTAACAAAGAATTGCTCAATTATGAAATATAAGAGAATGTGCTGACACGAACTGATTAAAATTTCTCTGGACTCTCCTTCAGACCTACTCAGGGTTGTTCTGTGTCACTGTGAACCCCTACAAGTGGCTCCCAGTGTACGACGCTGTCGTTGTGGCTGGATACAGAGGCAAAAAGAGGATTGAAGCCCCACCCCACATCTTCTCCATCTCTGATAACGCCTATCAGTTCATGCTCACTGGTATGATATTGCTCATATTACTAACTGTACCTATTTGTCATTTTATAAATAGTTGTATGCATTATACAAAATGTTTAATGAACTCTATTACTCCTTTAGATCGTGAGAACCAGTCAGTCC
>CM040994.1:861769-874503 GCA_022985145.1 Pangasius djambal
ATATATATATATATATATATATATATATATATATATATATATATATATATATATATATATATATATATATATAAAACCAAACCCTACACAAACATGTCATTGCCTCATTCCTCTGTCCTCAGGAAAAAGCTTGCTCAGCGTCTACAAGACGCAGAGGAATCCATTGAAGCTGTGAACTCCAAGTGCGCTTCTCTGGAGAAGACCAAGCAGAGACTGCAAAATGAAGTGGAGGACCTCATGATCGATGTTGAAAGAGCCAATGCATTAGCAGCCAACCTTGACAAAAAGCAGAGGAACTTTGATAAGGTCAAATACTTTTCAACTGAAAATATTTGAAACTATGTTGATTTATTACTATGAATAAAACTGTGTTGATTCATTCCCCCATTTTTTTCAGATCTTGGCAGAATGGAAGCAGAAGTATGAGGAAGGCCAGGCCGAACTGGAAGGAGCTCAGAAAGAGGCTCGCTCTCTCAGCACTGAGCTCTTTAAGATGAAGAACTCATATGAGGAAGCTCTTGACCATCTCGAGACCCTGAAGAGAGAGAACAAGAATCTTCAGCGTGTGTTACCCAAATATAACTGCACTTTTTCAATCACACTGAAACACTGGAATGTTGTATTGAATTAAGCAAATTTGAGTAAATATTCTTCTTCCCCTCAGAGGAGATCTCTGACCTGACTGAACAAATTGGAGAGACTGGAAAGACTATTCATGAGCTGGAGAAAGCAAAGAAGACAGTGGAAACTGAGAAATCAGAAATCCAGACTGCTCTTGAGGAAGCTGAGGTAAGCCTGTACTTCTAACTCCTCATATCAAAAGATGAGAGTGGGTTGGCACCAAATTGCTAAAGATTCATAACATAATTCTTCAGGGCACACTTGAGCATGAGGAGTCCAAGATCCTTCGTATTCAACTGGAGCTCACGCAAGTGAAAAGTGAAATTGACAGGAAGCTGGCTGAGAAGGATGAGGAGATTGAGCAGATTAAGAGAAACAGCCAGAGGGTGATTGAGTCCATGCAGACCACCCTGGACTCTGAGATCAGGAGCAGAAATGATGCATTGAGGGTCAAGAAGAAGATGGAGGGAGATCTCAATGAGATGGAGATTCAGCTGAGCCATGCCAACCGCCAGGCTGCTGAGGCCCAGAAACAGCTCAGGAATGTCCAAGGCCAGCTCAAGGTGCACCACCAACCTTTTACTTCTATGGTTAAATATATCCTGAGGTATCAATTAACAATGATTCCTTTCACACCAGGATGCCCAACTGCACCTTGACGAGGCTGTCAGAGGACAGGAAGAAATGAAGGAGCAGGTGGCCATGGTGGAGCGCAGGAATAACCTGATGCTGGCAGAGATTGAGGAACTGAGAACTGCACTTGAGCAGACAGAGAGAGGACGCAAAGTGGCTGAACAGGAGCTGGTTGATGCCAGTGAGCGTGTTACACTGCTGCACTCTCAGGTTAGCTGTGGCAGCATGAAACGTTGCTGTCCATTTCACATTGCTTGGTAAATTATGATAATGGTTTTCATGTGTTTCATTAAAACAGAATACCAGTCTAATCAACACCAAGAAGAAGCTTGAGGCTGACCTGGTTCAAATACAAGGTGAGGTAGAGGATACTGTCCAAGAGGCCAGAAATGCTGAAGAGAAGGCCAAGAAGGCCATCACAGATGTGAGTGTTCAGAAACATAGATTTTGATGATTGACAATTACCTTACCAATTACATAAAAACTAAAACTATGGCACGATCCATACATTAGGCTGCCATGATGGCAGAGGAGCTAAAGAAAGAGCAGGACACCAGTGCTCACCTTGAGAGAATGAAGAAGAACCTTGAGATTACAGTCAAAGATCTGCAGCACCGTCTGGATGAGGCTGAGAGTCTTGCCATGAAGGGTGGAAAGAAGCAGCTCCAGAAACTGGAGGCTAGGGTATGTTTATGCTGCCAAAACGGAGCATTCCTGTAAAAATGGGGGATTGTTTTGTAAAATTTTAATATGAAATGTCTCTTCTAGGTGCGTGAGCTGGAGTCTGAAGTTGAAGTTGAACAGAGACGTAGTGCTGAATCTCTTAAAGGTGTCCGCAAATATGAAAGAAGAGTGAAAGAGCTCACTTACCAGGTATAACATGAACCTAGGAACATGCAAAACATATCTCATGACAAGTAAAATAAAATTTTAATTACGATTAATCTCTTCAGACTGAGGAGGATAAGAAGAATGTGACTAGACTGCAGGACCTCGTGGACAAACTGCAGCTGAAAGTGAAGGCCTACAAGAGGCAGGCTGAGGATGCTGTAAGTTTGCTTTTGTGCAAATTACACAATAAACTTACACTTAAAGGCTCCTTGCTAGCCTGAAGTGGAAATGTGCTCCATATTACCAGCGCTAACTGGGATGATATGTATCACTATCACAGGAGGAGCAGGCCAACACTCACCTGTCCAGGTACAGGAAAGTGCAGCATGAGATGGAGGAAGCTCAGGAGCGCGCTGACATCGCCGAGTCCCAGGTCAACAAGCTGAGAGCCAAGAGCAGAGATATTGGAAAGGTACAGAACATTTCATCAAAAAATATTCCAGTGAGATTTAAATAAATGCCATTCAGGTTTCTAAACAAGAAGTATTATCTCTCAGTGACATATGTAAATGTTCTTTTAAACTTTGCGACGAAAATTTAGTTTTACTAATAATGTATATATCTATTTTAGGGTAAGGAGGTGGCTGAATAAAAATGAAGACTGACATCATGTGATACCAACAAGGGTTCATATAATATGCAATTCTTGTTAAATGTCCATGCATACATTCAGTTAAATAAAACTGAAGCAGAGCTACAAGTCCCTGCATTTTTTTCCGTTTCGCCTGACAAATGAATCATTATTGCCAGCAATGTTTTTTTTGTAATGCTTCAGCATTCAGATACACGCACCAGTAGGGTTCTTCAACACAGAAGGCTTATGAATGACTTATTCAAATGGCAGATCTCTTATGAATATTCAAAAAAGTTACTGGTCAATCAAAAGAGTCAACCGAGTGAGTAGTTAGCATTCTTTAACATGATGCCAAGATCGGAATTAGACATTTAGCTTAATAATAATAAATTAATAATAATTTGATTTAAAGACAAGGGTGAAACTATGAGATACCAACAAAGTGATGGTGTTTTTTGTTTAATGTCACAAATATGTACAACTGCTTTAGTATAATCTATACATCTAGGTGTACAGTTCATTTGGATTTTTTCACAGTAACATGCTCAAACCAAAGCAGCAGATACTGAAGTACATCACAACAGTGGAATGTTATGCTGCTTAAATACATGACACACCACAACACTGTCCTCCAGAAACGTTAAAAGAGATGCGCATTTCAAACCTTTCAAATTAGCAACTGTAAATTACTAATAATTTGTAAATATAAGTCTTCTTTTTGGGAATATAAATGTATCAAAATGCATAGCTACAAACAGAGATATCATAACACATAATACAAATGAGGAATGTATGCTCACCTCGTTGACATCCCCTTCTATGCATTTTTAATGATAACGGTCTTATAAAAAATAAGCATATATGTATTATTGTACTAAGACAACTCCAGCTCTACCAGCACAGCTCAACGTCACAGTGATAACAGCTTTAATTTAACACTACAATAGCCTGCGTAACCTTTGCTGGCAAGGAGCGATGCACTAATGGCATCGCTGAGCATGCAGCTATATTTGCATTAACTCCTAAAATAAGACCAACCTCGAGGAGATAAGAAATCATAATTTTATTGGCCATGTGTTACCATGTTGATGCGTGTGAAACTCCTTAGGCAGCCTTGGAATCTTTGTGAGGGTATTTGAAGCTTAACCCACGGAGAATCATATAGCCCAAAATGAGCACTCCTTATACCTTATTTTATGAGTGGAAGTTACTGAGTAAGGTCAAGGACATATTCTAAAGTCAGAGCCACTTCTCTATATCAGTCCTTATACAGTACGAATCTATAAAGCTGATATAAACCAGTGCTACTGCTTTACTACTTTGCATTTCATTTGCTTCCTTTATTCTGTATTTTGCATGTAGTCTCACTAATAAATTTTACTTAAAGTCTGTTATTCTTGCTCATTTCTGCACTGGTTCTGTTCTAGCCCATTATATGACGTTAGCGGTGACGGTAAGAGTAGGCTATAAACATTGGGCTTAGCATATACATGTTAATTTGTTAACATGTATAACAAGTGTGTCATGGGTCAGAGGAGCAGCCCAGGCCACATTTTTACACATTAACATGTACACACTTCAAAGCTTTCCAACTTTATGTTAACAGTGCCTCTTATGTTGTTAGCTGGAAATCTATATCACGAAAATAATTACAGATCAGTAGAAGACAGCTCCTACAGCATTTGGGGATGATGAGCAGAGCTCAGACTTCCTACAGGACAACATGAAATGTTGCAAAAGCACTGTAAATTACCTCATCAGGACCAATTACCATGTATTCCTACCAGTTATGAACAGTGTATTACTTTACTTTACTTCTAAAGCCAAGAAAAAAGATCAAGTGACGCTATGACATTTATTATAATTGAGTTTTTAATATCTCGATATCCTCCTTACGTCTGTAGCGTGACTTTAATAATGTCTCAGTATGCACAACTGACAGTTCAATCGTATATCTGGTCATCGGAGACAAGAAATGCTTTCTTAGAGAAAGGTCAAGGTTATCTAAAAGAAGGGCTGACTTAAGAGCCTCTCGTATCCTAATAAAGAGTGGAAAAGTGGAACTTTTTTCCTTCATTTAATGCTAAAAATATCCATATACCAAATTTTTAAGTGTAGATCTGTTTCAATCATTTGAGTAAGACTATATGGATGATAAATACTCGAGATCATTTCGATTCCCTTAATAAATTTATATTTTTTTCTGAGAATAAATTCAGATTCATAAATTCTTGCTTTTCTAAAGTTTCACCACACTACAGAATGAACACAATATATTTGATATATTTAATTCTTTATATTGTACGTCTTCCCCGCAACATCGCTCTGACAGCTGAGGTATAAATATCATGATTATCACAGAATGACAACTGCTGTGCCTTCATTTCCTTCTTTGTCCTAAGAAATGTTCCCAAGAGCTTGGGTGCAGTGTGCCAGCGACATCTGAGAGCTTCTCCACAGCTATAATGAGCTCTATTCTAATGCCAAGGTACATTAAAGAGATTAAGATCCATCTAAGACCTAAACAATGTCTGCACTCCAGTAACTGATACCCATCAGAACGTTCACTCAAGAGAAGCTTGGCCACAAATCAGAGCCTTAAATATATACTAAGAAATTTCAACAATGTCTTGGCAGTTTATTTTCAAATTATCCTTCAACACAGTGACATTATATTACATTATAAACAACTGTATTAATCTTTAATTTAAAATTTTGCACTGAAGCCAATTTGAAGCCACTTGGGTTTAACATCTCAATTTAAAAAGTAATAATTGAGACCTGATTTAATGGAACTGATTAAAACATGAACATAACAATCCGAAGGTCAATGTCATACGTGACTGAAGGAGTCAAGTGTGAAAAAATTCACACCTAAACGGAGCATGCCCATACAGAGCACGCCAGCCTTGCTGACTTCACATTTACCCCCCTATATAAGAAGCCATCTTATACTCCTCCGAAGATCGGCAGGCACCCAGGAAAGGTGAGTGACAATGAAAACACACTGGCTCCAAAGATTTAATAACAATGTTATTCATTAATTCAAAATTTGATTTGTTTTTTCATTCCGCATCGCCAGGCAGCAACAAAAAGACACGTTTCTCTCGGTGCAGGGACAAAGGTAAACTGTATAAAAAAAATTTTTATTACTTAATCCATTGTGACATCAGTAGTTCATTAAAAACCCCTATTAAGATTTGAGAAAAACTCGATTTCAGTTTGCAACAACAAAGCTTTTCGATAAAACTAACACTGGTCATATTTTTCTATAATCGTTGTCGTCTAAAAGTAAAATCACAGAATGGGGGATGGAGAAATGGAATGCTTCGGCCCGGCGGCCATCTACCTCCGGAAGCCAGAAAGGGAGAGGATCGAGTCTCAGAACAAACCTTTTGATGCCAAAACAGCATACTTCGTTTCGGAGCCCAAGGAAATGTACCTCAAAGGGGTTCTGCAAAGCAAAGAGGGTGGCAAAGCCACCGTCAAAACTTTATGTGGGAAAGTAAGTAAATCAGATTCTCTTTTCAAAGAAGCAAACGCCAACCTTCTAACCCATCAAGTATTTCTAAATCTCAAATGGTGATTTTCATTCCAAATTACAATTTTTGTCCCTACAGACCCTTACAGTTAAGGAAGATGACATTTTCCCAATGAACCCTCCAAAATTTGACAAAATTGAGGACATGGCCATGATGACTCACCTCAACGAACCTGCTGTGCTGTACAACCTCAAAGAGCGTTACGCAGCGTGGATGATCTACGTAAGTTTGACACATAATCAACTCTGACAAATGAAGATAAAAAAGCATAATGTAATACTGCATACTGACTCTCATGACTCTCCTTCAGACCTACTCAGGGTTGTTCTGCGTCACTGTGAACCCCTACAAGTGGCTCCCAGTGTACGACGCTGTCGTTGTTACTGGGTACAGAGGAAAGAAGAGGGTTGAAGCCCCACCTCACATCTTCTCCATCTCTGATAACGCCTATCAGTTCATGCTCACTGGTACTTTTTTGTTTTCAGAAAAAAAATCTTTTAAGTAAACTACACAGAAACGAGTTAAACTCACTCATTCAAATTTATTTTGCAGACAGGGAGAACCAATCTATCCTGATCACGTAAGTGCAGAAACGGATTAACAATCAGGTTGTGTGAGTGTGTGTTTAGAGAGAGTGTGTAAGAGTGCATTGCATATATTCACATGAAAAATATCTGCCTTTTTTTTTTTGTTTCCTCTACTTTGTCTTTGTGAATTCCCAGTGGAGAATCTGGTGCAGGAAAGACTGTGAACACCAAACGTGTCATCCAGTACTTTGCGACAATCGCAGTGTCTGGACAGAAGAAGGCAGAGCCTACGCCTGGCAAAATGCAGGTGGGTGATATTTTATTATGTGCATATTGACACTCATTGTTCAGGCATCTCTTATAAGCAACTCTCAATTTATTTAGGGCTCGCTGGAGGACCAAATCATTGCAGCAAACCCCCTGCTGGAGGCTTATGGTAATGCCAAGACTGTCAGGAACGACAACTCATCTCGTTTTGTAAGTATCCTTTTTTTTTTTTTTTTTTATCAAAGTTTCAATAGAAATGCATTTGCATATCTGGCCACTGACATCTGGCCATCATACATTATTAAGTTGCAGGGGACAGGAGTTAAATAAAATACTAATACAATGATTTCTCATTTTAGGGAAAATTTATCAGAATCCATTTTGCGACCACAGGAAAGCTGGCCTCTGCTGACATTGAAACTTGTAAGATTCCATTATAAAAGAGTAGATTATACTCATTAGCAGTATATTCTGTATTGGTAAATTATTATAGCCGGAGTCAACAGAATAATATTTTGCATCAACAGATCTCCTGGAAAAGTCAAGAGTCACTTTCCAGCTGTCTGCTGAGAGAAGCTACCACATCTTCTACCAGCTCATGACTGGACACAAGCCAGAGCTGCTTGGTATGAAGACAACAGTAATTCATACTTTCCATTTAAGGCTCAGACAAGCCGATCCCTCAGATATATAACTACCAAATCATAAGAATTATTTAAACTATTGTAGTCTTTATAGACTAATCAGCCATCTCTGCTTTCAAGTTTTTGCAAGCTTCTAACTATGTTGGAATAATTTCAAGAATAATCTTTTTTTTTTTTTTTTTTTTTTTTTAACAGAGGCACTGCTCATCACCACCAACCCCTACGACTACCCTATGATCAGTCAGGGTGAGATCACGGTCAAGAGCATCAATGATGTGGAGGAGTTCATTGCCACAGATGTAAACATACATTCTAAACTCTTCAAGATACATATGTCAAATGTTCAAATTTAGTTGTATTTTAATCGTCTTCCACACAACAGACGGCCATCGACATCCTCGGCTTCAGCTCCGATGAGAAAATTAACATCTACAAGCTGACCGGTGCTGTGGTGCATCATGGCAACATGAAGTTCAAGCAGAAGCAGAGGGAGGAGCAGGCTGAGCCTGATGGCACTGAGGGTAAATGATGGATTCACTACAGGTTGAAAACAGTGGTCAAAAACAAAACTGGCTCAACTTATTAGTTTCTGTCTTTCTTTAATAGAGGCCGATAAAATCGCCTACCTCATGGGCCTGAACTCAGCTGACATGCTGAAAGCTTTGTGCTACCCCAGAGTCAAGGTCGGGAACGAGTTTGTGACCAAAGGCCAGACTGTACCTCAGGTAATGTGTCCTCTCTGGAGGAGTGGTAGCTTTGTGGTTAATTTTCTGTGCTAGAAAGAAATCAGAAAATCAGAAATTTGTGACTTCAAACCACTGCTGGCCTTCTGAGAAATGCCTTTAACTCACAATGTGTGCTTGGATCCCATCTTTCTTCTATGATAAAAGTGACTGCCAGATGAAGACATGTAAATCTGTTTACTTTTTTCAGGTGAACAATTCTGTCATGGCCCTCTCCAAGTCCGTCTATGAGAAAATGTTCTTGTGGATGGTCGTGCGTATCAATGAGATGCTGGACACAAAGCAGCCAAGGCAGTTCTTCATTGGTGTGCTGGACATCGCTGGGTTTGAGATCTTTGATGTAAGAAAAAATAGCAATGGTTCTGTCATGCTCATGGGTTATACAGACATTATAAACATGATGAACACGTCTCTTTTGAAATACAGTTCAACAGCTTGGAGCAGCTCTGCATTAACTTCACAAACGAGAAACTGCAACAGTTTTTCAACCACCACATGTTCGTGCTGGAACAAGAGGAGTACAAGAAGGAAGGTATTGAGTGGGAGTTCATTGACTTCGGTATGGACTTGGCTGCCTGCATTGAGCTTATTGAGAAGGTAAGTTGTTGTGGTGTCAGTAATACCATCAACGTCATTAATGAAATACTCATACTTTCACAACTAATACAGCAGTGATCGTTCATGAAAAGCATCTGTCACCAACAGCCAATGGGCATCTTCTCCATCCTTGAAGAGGAGTGCATGTTCCCCAAGGCTACAGACACATCCTTCAAGAACAAACTTCATGACCAGCACCTTGGAAAAAGTGCTGCCTTCCAGAAGCCAAAGCCTGCCAAAGGCAAAGCTGAGGCTCACTTCTCCCTGGTGCACTACGCCGGCACCGTGGACTACAACATTGTCGGCTGGCTGGACAAGAACAAGGACCCACTGAACGACTCTGTTGTGCAGCTGTACCAGAAGTCAGCAAACAAACTGCTCTCCTTCCTGTATGCAGCCCATGCCTCTGCTGATGGTAAGACTAACATTGTTATATTTTAAAAGCTATAAATTCAATAATTATAAGCATGAGCTTTTGGCATTCTTAGTTCTTTAACAAATATACATGATTCTGTGAGGTAATCCCATAGTGCAAGCATCAAGTAAGCTACAGAACAGGAATAACAACATCTAAAATCATTGATCCAATGTAATAATCAATTATGGCATGTGTGGTGTTAAATGCATAAAGTAAATAAAAGAATAACGGCAACATCTATCAATTCTAATTCCATCTTCCATGAAGCCGAGAGTGGTGGAAAGAAAGGTGGGAAAAAGAAGGGTGGCTCCTTCCAGACAGTGTCTGCTCTGTTTAGGGTAAGAAACATTTTACCTTTGAGAATGGTGTATATGATTGTGTATAAATTGAGTTCTGCAAATGAAAACTTGCATATTATCGCTTAACCACAGGAAAACTTGGGCAAACTGATGACCAATTTGAGGAGCACTCACCCTCACTTTGTACGTTGTTTGATTCCCAATGAGTCTAAGACTCCAGGTATGTTGATCCCTTTTTGGTGTTGACTGATCTGCAGATGTTAAAGATGTAGTAGGACACTGATTAATTCGTCTCCTCTCTAGGGCTGATGGAGAATCATCTGGTCATCCACCAGTTGAGGTGTAACGGTGTGCTGGAGGGTATCAGAATCTGCAGAAAGGGATTCCCCAGCAGAATCCTCTATGGTGACTTCAAGCAGAGGTCATTTATTTAGTTTCTGCAGCTCAATATTTGTAATGTTTCTGCAGTTCTTATGTCTTAATTGTGTTGTAAATTTGAAAACAGATACAAAGTCTTGAATGCCAGTGTCATCCCAGAGGGACAGTTTATTGACAACAAGAAAGCTTCAGAGAAACTTCTGGGCTCTATAGATGTGGACCACACCCAGTACAAGTTTGGACACACCAAAGTAAGTTAGATAAATTGTAGCACTGTTAATTAATCTAGTGAGAGATAAGTTAAATAACCTAAGAATTTGACAGGTTTTCTTCAAAGCTGGTCTCCTGGGTCTTCTTGAAGAGATGCGTGATGACAAACTAGCTGAGCTAGTTACAATGACTCAGGCTTTATGCCGTGGTTTCCTAATGAGAAGGGAGTTTATCAAGATGATGGAGAGAAGGTATGATACTCACATGACCGTGAATAAATTTTACTTTTGATACAGCAAACCAATCTGAATAATCCTTTTACAGAGAATCAATCTTCACAATCCAATACAACATCCGCTCATTCATGAATGTGAAACACTGGCCATGGATGAAGCTGTACTTCAAGATCAAGCCTCTTCTCAAGAGTGCAGAGACTGAGAAGGAAATGGCAGCCATGAAGGAGAACTTTGAGAAAACGAAGGAGGACTTGGAAAAGGCACTGGCCAAGAAGAAAGAGCTTGAGGAGAAGATGGTGTCTCTGCTACAGGAGAAAAATGACCTGCAACTGCAAGTGGCATCTGTAAGTTTTTAAAACCTACCTAGCATGCAGATACCTAGCTCTGTAGACCTGGGAAATTAAAAACAAAACCATGGGCTTCCCATGTGGTGCAACAGAGAAGCATTTGCCCTATTGTCCAGAGATTGTGAGTTCAAACCCTGAAGATGCCACAGATATCTGTGGCTGGTAGTCCAAGAGAGTAAAATTGGCTGTAATCTCGGTGGAGGTGTGGCATTCTCTGTTCCCTAGTGATTACAGCTACACTGGCCAATAATGTGTCTGTGAGCTCATGCATGCTCAAGGGGCGGTTATTACTTTCCTCTGGATGTCTTACACCACCCCAGGATGCAGCATGAGCAGTAATTCAAAAAGACGTGGTTGGCTGGCCATCACATGATGGCCTTCCCCTTCCCCGGTTGGCAGCTGCCGCATGACAGGGAGACCTAACTGGTGGGCGGGAAATTGGCCAAGACTAAATTAGTAGGGAGTAAATAAAGGGGGGATAAATAATAATAATAATTATTATTAGTAGTAGTAGTAGTAGTATAAATAAATAAATCCATTATAATAAGCCATTTGATTCAATAGGAAACAGAAAACCTTGTTGATGCTGAGGAAAGGTGTGAGGGGCTCATCAAGAGTAAGATCCAGCTTGAAGCTAAACTCAAAGAGACAAACGAGAGACTGGAGGATGAGGAGGAAATCAATGCTGAGCTGACTGCAAAGAAGAGGAAACTGGAGGATGAGTGCTCTGAGCTGAAGAAGGACATTGATGATTTGGAGCTCACCTTGGCCAAAGTGGAAAAGGAGAAACATGCCACTGAGAACAAGGTTGAAATTTTACTCAGTATTTTACCATATTTTTATAATATATATAATATATATTTTTAAGAGTGAATATGGAAAATTAAAGTAAATATTTTATTCATAGGTAAAAAACCTTACTGAAGAGATGACCTCACAAGATGAAGCTATTGTTAAATTAACCAAAGAGAAGAAAGCCCTCCAAGAGGCACACCAGCAGACCCTGGATGATCTCCAGGCAGAAGAAGACAAAGTCAACACACTGACCAAAGCCAAGTCCAAACTTGAGCAACAAGTCGATGATGTAAGGATACATTTTGCACTTCCAAACCATTTATGTCTTACTGTTGATTATAAATTAACTAATGTCTGTACAATTTAGCTGGAGGGTTCTCTGGAACAAGAGAAGAAGCTGCGTATGGACCTTGAGAGAGCCAAGAGGAAGCTTGAGGGTGACCTGAAACTGGCCCAGGAGTCCATAATGGACCTGGAGAACGACAAGCAGCAGTCTGACGAGAAGATCAAGAAGTGAGTGTACTACAAATTAATTTTATTTTCTGTCCTCACTATATTTTAATAATGAATGGTGCTTTTCTGGTTTACAGGAAGGATTTTGAGGTTAGCCAGCTTCTTGGAAAAATTGAAGATGAACAATCTTTGGGTGCTCAACTGCAAAAGAAGATCAAAGAACTTCAGGTGAGTTACAAGAGAAACTCAGTGCAGAATAATGAAGTAAAGCTAAACTGCATAATTTACATTGCATTGAAAACACTTTAGGCTCGCATTGAGGAGCTGGAGGAGGAAATTGAGGCTGAGCGTGCAGCTCGTGCTAAAGTTGAGAAGCAGAGATCTGATCTCTCCAGGGAACTTGAGGAGATCAGTGAGAGGCTCGAGGAAGCTGGAGGTGCCACTGCTGCTCAGATCGAGATGAACAAGAAGCGCGAGGCCGAGTTCCAGAAACTGCGTCGTGATCTGGAAGAGTCCACTCTGCAGCACGAAGCCACGGCTGCTGCCCTCCGCAAGAAAC
>CM040994.1:878285-891679 GCA_022985145.1 Pangasius djambal
GTACAAAATACACTTGGCAATATGTAGTCTATATGAGGAACAAAACAAGCAAAATCTAAATAACCACCAATCTACAAACCACCAATTTACAGACTGAGGAGGATAAGAAGAATGTGACTAGACTGCAGGATCTGGTGGACAAACTGCAGCTGAAAGTGAAGGCCTACAAGAGGCAGGCTGAGGAAGCTGTAAGTTTACATCCTACACTGGTCATTCATGCAGTGCATCACAAGGACAAACATGCAGATATTTTACTTAACACTAAATTGGATGTGACTTGCTGATCACAGGAGGAGCAGGCCAACACTCACCTGTCCAGGTACAGGAAAGTGCAGCATGAGATGGAGGAAGCTCAGGAGCGCGCTGACATCGCCGAGTCCCAGGTCAACAAGCTGAGAGCCAAGAGCAGAGATATTGGAAAGGTATGTTCTATTTTAAATAAAAATAACTGAGTTGACATTTGATTATAGGTATGAGGTGTGCGCTACCATATTATATTGTTCTACATTCACTCAGAGTCTACAATACAGGTTTTTTTTTTAAACAGGTATTTCATTACCATCTTTTTCTGTGATTCAAACTAATATTTCTTATGTACTTTCTTTTATTTCTTTCCAGGGCAAGGAGGCAGAATGAGAGAACTTCAGATGTGACGGTCATATAATATGACTTGTTTGTGTTCTAATGACAGAGTGACAATAAACTGACTTAAAATTCCCAGTGTTTTGTTTTCCATTTAAAGTCTGTGTGACAATTTTACTTTTACAAGTCAAATCAACCTGCATACATAATCATTCTGAGCAACAAGGCTCTCACAGGGATTAATAAAAAAATTGTAATCAGTCATCATTAATATAGAACATTGGTTCTCAAAGTGGGGTCCTTGAAGCATAATCGAGGGGTCTGTGATTTTCTTTTCTACAAGCACATCACAATCCACCATTATGAAAGCTAGTTTATTATTATTAAGGTCCTTAATTATTAGCTTGTCTAACTCATCACTTGATTTGAATGGGTTTAACCTAAGCCTCCCTAATAAAAGAAAAAAAGACCTATAAATAATAGTACTAATAAGTTAGACCGGATGTGGTCTGTTTATGGAAAGCCCAGGAATAAAAAGAGCTCTGTGACTCTAATAAATAGCCGGAATATTACTGTACACATTTACATAATAAGACAAATATTTAAATAGATGGTTTATGTTCATGAAATAAATGTGTACTAATGAGTCCATGAAATGCATTTTATGGTTAAAGGGATCCCTGGTTCCAAAACGTTTGAGAACCCCTGATACAGACGAATGTTCACCTTTTATTGCTGGATATTTATAGACATATGTGACAAGTAGCATTTTATTATTATTATTCCAGACATTACTAAATATAATCCTACACTCCTTTATGCAGGGTTTAAAGATTCATCCAAATGGCACAAACATCAAAGGTTGTGACCTATTAAGAGACTGGAATTTTAAATTCAGTGCCATAGTTATGGCATCATGCATGATCAGGAGTCCAAGAGAGCAAAACCCTCCCTGATCCCTGGGTGGGGTCTCCAGCTCCGCCAGCTGGTGCTTCGAAAAGATGCTGTGACTGTCTTAATATGTCTCAGAGCAAGCATGTGTTCGCTCTCATCCTCTTGGCTAACAATTCTCTTGTCTAGGAAAAGACCTGGTGGTAATGGCTTGGATATTACTAACCTGGGAGAAAGTCGGGTAAAGACAGAACTCGAGCCCATCTATCCGGCTCAACTGACAGAGATTTCCAATATTCTCTCAAACCTTTGTAGATGGCTGATTGATTTCAAGCTATAATTATTTTAAAGAAATAAAAATAAGTAATAATCACTACAAAGCGGTAGAAAACATACAGTTATGGCGGCTGAAGATGTAATGCTCCATCACTTCGAATGACATTTTTGTACAAGTAAAAGGACTAGAAAATTGAACATATTCCTTATTAAATAAACTGTGCACCATGATGATTGTGGATAATTTACTTAAAAACACTCCATTTCCGTTATCAAATGTAAAAACTGACAAACGTTATATTATTCTGCCTGTAAAATCTATCAGGTAGACTTATCTTTAATTATCTGAACATTCATAAAAGATGTAGTCGGCATACTCCGTTAGGTCAAATCGTCTATATCGGAGAAAATGTTATTGTTTTTGGAAAACTGACTATAAATTGCTACACACCTGACTTCAGTACATCTGCTCAAAACTGACCTTCTCGTTACACTGCTTTGGATGAGCTGTAATACTGACTGTCAATAAATGAGTGTATGTTAAATTAAAAAGTAGAATTATACATGAAAAGGTTTATGGCATGCATATATGCATAAATCATCATTGCCGGTATATAGCATTAGCATGAACATTATTATAGATGTTCTTTAAGACCTCGTTACCGATTAAAAAAATGTTCAAGATACTCACTTTAGGTTCTTTTGCACCGGGCTGCTTCCATTGTGTGTAACCACTGTGCTCAGTTTGGTTATGAGAACCAAAGATACATGGGTCACAATGAAGCTCAAATATTGGTGCCAAACAGTGATGCTCTGAGATCATACCTATTACAGATAAGTTATGTGTCTTTATTCTCTTCTGGCCCTGCACACAGAGGGCTGTTGAATACCAGCCTTTTATTGAGCTCATAGGGCCACTTTCCAGAGTTTATCATTTTAAAATAACTTGACCTTAATACTAGAGTAATGACTACAGGAACAAGCATATCACTCTGGGGTAGAAAACAGACCTCAGCTAACACTGCTACACCCGTCCAGGTCACTTAAGCAATTTGATGGTAGAAGTGTACGTTTGGCAATTCTAGACTGGCATCTAAAGCAGGTCCTTCTGGCCTCCCCTTTCCTTAATAAGAAACATGACATTGAAGCTTGACCTAGCTTTCTTCTGTTTTGCTCTTTTAGGGTTCAGCAGGCCAAGCGCGTTCGGACAAACAGCCAGGATTACACAAGACGATCAATCCTAGAAAAGTATAAAACAAGAAAAATGCGATGTGAAATGTGTCCTATATTTGGTAAATGCTTTCTGAGTAGTTCCTCTGTGCAATATGGCTTCATATTCCTCGGGCCATATTGTTTAAAGTCATTAAAAGTGCTAATGATCGCACCTCTAACGTTCTGGTAACGCCAACCTGGCAACACCAGCACTGCAGGGATTTAACAGAAACAAGGATACACAGACTTTTACGTTCGGTCATAAGTTGAGCATATAAAATGTGTTACCTTTATTCCTAAAGATCGATAAAAATGTTAGCAGCTAACAGTAATGTTCGTGCACTCGTCATTCGCAGCTTCATAAAGGAGAGGTAATGATGGGTACAAAGGGCGTGTCAAAATATATGCTATTTTTTAAATTGAAATTTATTGAGAAAACTAATTCCACTTAATGGCCCTTATGCCAGCAGTAATGATGGCCAACTGTCTTATGCATCGTGTGAAATCACAATAGAGCTGAGCATTCATGCCACCTGCTGTGCAGACCGTGGAACTGTCGTAGAAGGTGCATTACAGCAGCATTTATTTAATCAGAAGAAAAACAAGGGAATTTAATCTTCATAGATCCCACTGAGCTCCATTAACCTCTTAGCAATCAGTTTTTAAAGAGTTTAAATTGGTATTGAACACACTTAACTAGTCAGTGATACAAAGGTTAAAAAAAAAAATCTTTCCTTTATCTACTGTATCTACAAATGTATAAATATCCAACAGACAGAGACACATTTTGTAGTTGCTGTTTATCACTTATAAACCCTAAATCCAGTAACAACTGGCGGGACGTATGACACAATACATTTCTAGAATGACATTTGCTTTTTCAGGAAGAGGACCAACTTAAGGACTGCAACTTTACACCACTGACATTTAGGAGCTCCACAACAGCCAAACAGGCAAAGAGCTCCTTACAAATCAGCCTCAGCCACATCCTACAACCCGTCTGTTTATAGACCCACACACTCCCTCTTTGTTACTGGTAAACATGGGGAGGTTTAATGCAAGAGTGTGTACGTAATCATAACATCTTTTAAATTAGACTTTATTTATTACATATATAATAACATATAATAAGAAATGAATGTTTATGTGCTTAGTTAAATGCACTTTGTGGCTGAATTGTTTTCTGTTTAATCGTGGTGGGGTTTTTTTGTTGTTGTTGTTGTTGTTGTTGTTGTTGTTGTTGTTGTTGTTCTTTTAATTCCTTTATATGATTTTTCTACAAGGAATAACAAGTGTACAGATAACAGGAACATTCGCCACAAGTTAAGATTCCACAAGATTATTTCCCCGATTAACAAAGCAGAACAGAACAGAACAGAATAATACATAAACACAAATACGTTATTTAAAAATAAACAAACGAAAATAAAGTTATTAAAAAATTATTAAAAGAGAGGGAGGGGGGGCTGCTCAGCCAGTCAGCCAGTACACTGTCCAGAAAAGGGACGCAGTATAATAACTACTCAAAATAAATATGGAGTTTTTACAAACAAGAAATGCAACATTTAGCACTAAATATTCAGATTTCAGCCACTGATGCTAGAAAACCGAAGCGTACTGAAGTAATACAATCATCATACAAAATCAAGTAATAATTTACATCACTTTTTTTTTTTTAGACGACTGCAGATACCATACATAACTTTAGCAACAATGATTAACTCCACTGTTACTTAAAACCACTGGCTGCTCAGATGTTAAGTATAACAATTGTTTAATTATTTTTTACATTTTTTATGTTAAAGTATTCATTTTTGTAGATATCAAGCATGGCAATATTGAATTTATGTTTTTACTACTTACCTTGCATGCATAAACATTTCAATGAACTGTCCAATACTACTTTCTCTAAAAATAATTGGTGAAAAAAATTATAAAAATAATTTAAAAGGCATAAATAAAATGCTAAATAGAATTTATACAATGGAAAATAAATGCTTCTTGTGTAAATGAATCTTGTGGTGTTTTTTTTTTTTTTTTTTTTTTTTTTTTTTTTTTTTTTTTTTTTTTTTTTTTTTTTTTTTTTTTTTTTTTTTTTTTTTTTTTTTTTTTTTTTTTTTTTTTTTTTTTTTTTTTTTTTTTTTTTTTGTTTTTTTTTAATCTATTTACCCTGTCGTACCTTCAGCGTTTTTTGCCTTGTTTTTCGCACCGATGATTTATCAGTGTGTATCTGGAATTGTGTAGCGTCTGTAAGTATGAAACTTTGAGAAAATGCTAATAAAGTATTAGTTACACTAGCTATTTAGTGCTGCTGCTGCCACCATCCATATATCCACACACACACACACACACACACATATTCTTATACACTTTTTTAAAATCCCTTCATATATTTTTTATGTATATATCTTTTATATATTTTTCTAATATTCAATTATTTTATGTTGGATCAGTTGTTTAAAGCATTTCATTTAAATAATATTGACACAACAATAATAAATAATAACATTCCTAATGGTAGCTTTTCCTCAGGAAAAAAAAAAAAACAATTTAGAGAAAAAAAAACAATTACTTTAATACTTCATGAATCCTAAAAGCTCACATGACCAGATACGCAAACTGTCGAACTGACACTAGCTCGTGCAGGCAGACAGACACACTGAAAGTTAATATGAATTCAAATGTCACATTCTCGACAGTGGTGTTGCTCACATGCTCACATGCACGTTGAAGAGCGCATGTACTAGTGCTTGGTGGATGGTGAAAGGTATTTAGCATTACAGATACGCTCGACAGTAATTCATTTTCAATATCAAAGCTACTGACACATTCACTTTTACCTGCTCATGCCAGATTTGTCACGTGGGATGCCAGTTGTTAACCTACAGCACAGGCCAAGCCAAACAGCTGTAACTAACACCAAAAGGGTAGGACACAGTTAATCCTGGAACCCTTTAAAAGACCTCTGACATACACACACCAGCTGTCTCAAGGGTCAGCCCTCATTCCTTGAGAGCACAGAAAGTTGGAGTCAGTTTAACCGCAATAACGAGGTCCTGAACATCTAAAACCGGCTGCGCGTGTTGTGATTTTCCAAAGAAAAAAAATAAGAATAACTTACTGCAGTGTGACTTGACATTGTGAAACATGGCATTATAGTCAAATTGACTATAAAAAAAACTTCCTGTATATGGACATACAGACTACAATACTACTTTTGTTTTTTGGACAATAAAAGCATCAGTAATCTATTAAAGTGATTTTTGTTCAAATGTTTTTGGACGCATTCAGTAACTTGAACTTTATCCGGTTAAGCCTACAACACTGCCTTTGCTGATTTCTGCCACACAAATAAACAACACACGCATGATTCCACTTCAGGCGTCTCTAATACTCTCCTGTAACCGTATGACAGCGACAGCTGACCACGTCTCCACAGCTGAGGCACCCCTTCAGAAGGCATTAAGACTGGCATGCTGTTTTTAGGTCACAAATGAAACGAAATTACAGACCTGAAATCACAGCTGCAGTAAACAGTAAACACTGTTAAAGTGAACTATCATATTTTATCATAATATAGCAACTGCATTCTAAAACCTCATCACCAGTCGTATCCAATAATGGCTCGACTAATAAAAATAAAAGTATTACAGCATCATGACAGGACATATTTCTCCAAACCAAATAAAACATCTCGCATTTTTAATTTATTGATTTACTTTTTATATACTGTATAGGCAAAAATTTATTTTATTTTTATTTTCTTCTTGAGAGCAATTGTAACATGGCAAAGCAATTTCCCCCTGGGATTAATAAAGTTCTTTGAATGTTGAATCTTGAATCAAAAGAAAAATGTATAGTGCACACACAGCTCTTCTTTTGATACTCTTACTAACAATGTTGTGTCTAAATAAGTATTTATACTTATTTAGCAAAAGTATTTATAGCTAAACAAAGTGAAAGTCATCACAAAGGCGAGACACACGACCAAATAAAGAATGCAGCTTTCGCTGAGTGAACAGATGCATTCCTATAAAAGAGCCAGGCACAAGCTTCCTCAGGCACAGACAGAAAGCCGGACCAGGGTAAGGGCAGGAGCAGCCTTTCAAAAATGATTTGAAACTTTTTTTTAAAAAATAGTTTTAAATTCTTGTTTAAAATCTAATAGAAGAAAGCCGTACATTTTAACAAAGAAAAAAAAAAACATCTTAACAGTCTGGTTTCTCTTCACAGCGTTGACCATCTGCAACTACCTTCACTGCATCAAGGCATTAAGCAAAGGTAAAGAAGCCGGTTTATTCTATCTAACTGTGAAGGAAACGTAGGCAGAAAACAATTATGTTCAATTATGTTCATTTTTAAAGTTTTTATCTTTTCTGAAGAAAAGGGCAATTATGGCTGACGGTGAGATGGAATGCTTCGGCCCGGCGGCCGTCTACCTCCGTAAACCAGAGAAGGAGAGGATCGAGGCTCAGAACAAGCCTTTTGACGCCAAAACAGCAGTGTTTGTGGCTGAGCCTGCTGAGATGTACGTCAAGGGTACGCTGAAGAGCAAAGAGGGTGGCAAAGCCACTGTCGAAACTCTGGATGGTAAAGTAAGTGTTTTGGCCACAAATACAAGCCTCCACAGTCAGTATCAAATCTTGGGACTGTTGTTGTATCAAGCCTGTCAATGTGATGGACACATCTTTCTCCAATCAACAGACCCTTACAGTTAAGGAGGATGACATTTTCCCTATGAACCCTCCCAAGTATGACAAAATTGAGGACATGGCCATGATGACTCACCTCAACGAACCCACTGTGCTGTATAACCTCAAAGAGCGTTACGCAGCGTGGATGATCTACGTATGTATTAAGCTGAGATTTTGTTCTCAAGTTTATTTACATGGATTCCATTTTGTCACATTTTGTGACGTGCCTTCCACCCTTTGATGTGAATGCAGAATGACTCGTGTGTAATTAAAACCATGATTAGGTTTAGCTTTTAAATTTTTGGTGTTTAATAATGTTTTTGCAGACCTACTCGGGGTTGTTCTGCGTCACTGTGAACCCCTACAAGTGGCTCCCAGTGTACGACGCTGTCGTTGTGGCTGGATACAGAGGCAAGAAGAGGGTTGAAGCCCCACCCCACATCTTCTCCATCTCTGATAACGCCTATCAGTTCATGCTCACGGGTATAAAGAACTAAGATCTCTTCAGAAAAAGATCTCTTAAAAAACAAATGTTGAAAAAAAGGAAATAAAATGAAAGATATTAATTTAATGAACATTCTTCTCGACTCTTCCAGATCGTGAGAATCAGTCCATCCTGATCACGTAAGTTTTGTTATGTAAATTACAACTAGATGATTTTAAATATTTTTGGATCTTAACCAAATATTATCCCTCAAAGGCACTTAAAACATTTGGCTTTTTTATCCCCAGTGGAGAATCTGGTGCAGGAAAGACCGTGAACACAAAACGTGTCATTCAGTACTTTGCGACAATCGCAGTGTCTGGTCAGAAGAAGGCAGAGCCTACGCCTGGCAAAATGCAGGTCAGGAGTAACTATTACTGCACCTTAACACAATCTGAGTTCTGATTCCTCATTAAAGTGCCTGCTGTCATCACTAGGGCTCGCTGGAGGACCAAATCATTGCAGCCAACCCCCTGCTGGAGGCTTATGGTAATGCCAAGACCGTGAGAAATGACAACTCCTCTCGTTTTGTAAGTCATTCTTAAGCAAAATTATAGACAATATACAACAGCTGTTAAATCTATCTTGTGGCATTTAATACACATTTAAAAACTTTTCAACAATATTCAGGGTAAATTCATCAGAATTCATTTCGGATCCTCGGGAAAGCTGGCTTCAGCTGATATTGAAACATGTAAGAAACATCATCTTTAAAGTCTGTTACTCTCATTCATCTATCAAAAAGATCACACTGATGGATCCTGCATTTTTTTTTTATTTATAGATCTGCTGGAAAAGTCAAGAGTCACTTTCCAGCTGTCTGCTGAGAGAAGCTACCACATCTTCTACCAGCTCATGACTGGACACAAGCCAGAGCTGCTTGGTACGAAACTGGTACCAACTGGTGCAAAATATTTCACCATTTTACTAACAATTAAGACTAACTTTTATTTATTTATTTATTTGTTTATTTATTTATTTATTTTTACAGAGGCACTGCTCATCACCACCAACCCCTACGACTACCCTATGATCAGCCAGGGTGAGATCACGGTCAAGAGCATCAATGATGTGGAGGAGTTCATTGCCACAGATGTAAGTAGAATTTCAGGAGGCTGAATTAATTATATAAATATTCAAACCATTATCTTTGAACAATCCTGAAACAAAGGTTCAGTTAAATTGATGATTATGTAATATAACTGTACTCTTCATCACACAGACGGCCATCGACATCCTCGGCTTCACTGCTGATGAGAAAATTAACATCTACAAGCTGACCGGTGCTGTGGTGCATCATGGCAACATGAAGTTCAAGCAGAAGCAGAGGGAGGAGCAGGCTGAGCCTGATGGCACTGAGGGTACAAATAAAATCACAAGATTTACCTAGTCTGTTGATATAAAATACTGATTTTATATCTTTACAATTCCTGATGAAGACAATAATTTTTTCCCACTTCAGTTGCTGATAAAATCGCCTACCTTCTGGGCCTGAACTCAGCTGACATGCTGAAAGCTTTGTGCTACCCCAGAGTCAAGGTCGGAAACGAGTTTGTGACCAAAGGCCAGACTGTACCTCAGGTAATGTTCTCAAACACCAAAAATGAGAATTGAGACTTTGAGACTTAAGGTAAAAAGAGCACAAAAGCTCACTTTTGTATTATTCAGGTGAACAACGCCGTCATGGCCCTCTGCAAGTCCATCTATGAGAAAATGTTCTTGTGGATGGTCATCCGTATCAATGAGATGCTGGACACAAAGCAGCCAAGACAGTTCTTCATTGGTGTGCTGGACATCGCTGGGTTTGAGATCTTTGATGTAAATATCTAACATGCTACATTCGCATTACACAATAATTATTCTCAATAAAAATACAAATTCAGTATGTCTTAAGCTTAACATGATTTTTTTTTTTTTTTTTTTTTTTTTTTTACAGTTCAACAGCTTGGAGCAGCTCTGCATTAACTTCACAAATGAGAAACTGCAACAGTTTTTCAACCACCACATGTTCGTGCTGGAACAAGAGGAGTACAAGAAGGAAGGTATTGAGTGGGAGTTCATTGACTTCGGTATGGACTTGGCTGCCTGCATTGAGCTTATTGAGAAGGTAAGAGATTTTTCTTTTCCCCAACCAAGTCTTTGTCAACATTTTGTTTAATAAATATTCTTTTTCTTCCATTAGCCAATGGGCATCTTCTCCATCCTTGAAGAGGAGTGCATGTTCCCCAAGGCTACAGACACATCTTTCAAGAACAAGCTTCATGACCAGCATCTTGGAAAAAGCATTGCTTTCCAGAAGCCAAAGCCTGCCAAAGGCAAAGCTGAGGCTCACTTCTCCCTGGTGCACTACGCCGGCACCGTGGACTACAACATTTCCGGCTGGCTGGACAAGAACAAGGACCCACTGAACGACTCTGTTGTGCAGCTGTACCAGAAGTCAGCAAACAAACTGCTCTCCTTCCTGTATGCAAGCCATGCCTCTGCCAATGGTATGGTGTTTGATTATTTATAGCTGGATTCATTGAGCAGTACAGATGAAGCGTAACCAAATGAATGAGTCATAATTTAATTCTATTTCTATGTTAACACAGATGCCAGCGCAGGTGGTAATGGCAAGAAGGGTGGCAAGAAGAAGGGGGGTTCGTTCCAAACTGTGTCCGCTTTATTCAGAGTATGTACTGTAACGTATAAATGTTTATGTACATTCGAATGCCATAATTTAATATCCAATACACCAGCTAAACACAGTAACTACTCTAATTACATAGGAAAACCTGGGAAAACTAATGACCAACCTGAGAAGCACCCACCCTCATTTTGTGCGCTGCTTGATTCCAAATGAATCCAAGATCCCAGGTGAGCAAAATTCAAAGGAATATCACCACATTTCCCAGGCACACAATGAACGTACCAGATTCCAAGAATCCAAATAATAATTAATTCTTTGTTATTCTAAAATGTGGAAACTCTAACAGTCAAAGAGACCATTCTATGATTAGGTGTGTACAAACCTCTAACCACTACTGTGCATTCCATGACTGTTTAGGTCTGATGGAGAACTTCCTGGTCATCCACCAGCTGAGGTGTAACGGTGTGCTGGAGGGTATCAGAATCTGCAGAAAGGGATTCCCCAGCAGAATCCTCTATGGTGACTTCAAGCAGAGGTACATTTAAATTATTTCTATTAGAAACCTATGGCAGATTACATCATTCTTGTAACCCCTGCTGAAACCAGACAATTCACTACAACCATCAAAGAGTCCAAGTGTTTAAGCATTCATTTGCACCCTGAAGTGGAACGAACTTAGAAACAAATTTCATTAATTTGCAGATACAAAGTCTTGAATGCCAGTGTCATCCCAGAGGGACAGTTCATTGACAACAAGAAAGCTGCAGAGAAACTCTTGGGCTCCATTGATGTGGATCATACCCAGTACAAGTTTGGACACACCAAGGTAAAAATACACAGATATCGGGAAAGAAAATATTAGTATTTTTAATACATCAATTGTGTTACTGCACTTCTGAGCACTCGTAACACCAAACATGTCTACCTGACATGACTACATATACTTTCACTTAATTAATTCTTCCTGTAGGTGTTCTTCAAAGCTGGTCTGCTGGGTACCCTTGAGGAGATGCGAGATGAAAAACTTGCAAATCTGGTGACCATGACTCAGGCTTTGTGCCGTGGCTTCCTCATGAGGAGGGAGTTTGTCAAGATGATGGAGAGGAGGTAATACATATATGATAGGTAATATGTACACATAGTGTTTATCATCACTATATATAGGAGGTACCACATACAAACATACATACTGTAGTATGTCACTATAACAAACATTACAGCTGAAATGTGTCTCTTCAACAGAGAATCAATCTTCACTATTCAATACAACATCCGCTCATTCATGAATGTGAAACACTGGCCATGGATGAAGCTGTACTTCAAGATCAAGCCTCTTCTCAAGAGTGCAGAGACTGAGAAGGAAATGGCTGCCATGAAGGAGAACTTTGAGAAAATGAAGGAGGACTTGGCAAAGGCACTGGCCAGAAAGAAAGAGCTTGAGGAGAAGATGGTGTCTCTGCTACAGGAGAAAAATGACCTGCAACTCCACGTAGCAGCTGTAAGTAGCGCAAAAATAGTATGTCTCAAAAGTTCTTGCAAATTAAAAAAAAACACCAACAAACCATTTGAATTGACAGGAAACTGAGAACCTTGCTGATGCTGAGGAAAGGTGTGAGGGGCTCATCAAGAGCAAGATCCAGCTTGAAGCTAAACTCAAAGAGACAAACGAGAGACTGGAGGATGAGGAGGAAATCAATGCTGAGCTGACTGCAAAGAAGAGGAAACTGGAGGATGAGTGCTCTGAGCTGAAGAAGGACATTGATGATTTGGAGCTCACCTTGGCCAAAGTGGAAAAGGAGAAACATGCCACTGAGAACAAGGTTGTCATTTGACAAACCTGATTTAAACATCTTGTACTTTTAGCATAAACATTAAAATAGATAACCTATTCATTATAATGCTCTTTCACAGGTCAAGAACCTCACTGAGGAGATGACTTCTCAAGATGAGAGCATTGCCAAGCTTACTAAAGAGAAGAAAGCCCTCCAAGAGGCACACCAGCAGACTCTGGATGATCTCCAGGCAGAGGAAGACAAAGTCAACACACTGACCAAATCAAAGACCAAGCTTGAGCAGCAAGTTGATGATGTAAGAATTTAATAAGCAACTCCTGGATTTTTTTTCAATATGAAAATTTATTCCATTTTTAAGTGTACCATTTCCCACATAAACATAGCTTGAAGGTTCACTGGAACAAGAGAAGAAACTCCGTATGGACCTTGAGAGAGCCAAAAGGAAACTTGAAGGAGATCTGAAACTAGCCCAAGAAAATATAATGGATCTGGAGAATGATAAGCAGCAGTCCGAGGAGAAGATTAAGAAGTCAGTTTTTTCCCCCCCAAACATCTAATTTAATAATATGATGATAATTGCCCATTTAAACATGACATGGAATACATTTGTGTATGAAAATCATCCCCCTCAATAGTCCTACAATCTTTCCTACAGGAAGGACTTTGAAACAAGCCAACTTCTAAGCAAGATTGAAGATGAGCAGTCTCTGAGTGCTCAACTTCAGAAGAAGATTAAGGAACTGCTGGTAACCATTTGGCTTGTTCATTAGTCAGTACATTACGACTTTGAGAGGTTTTAAAAAGGACACTAACTATTGATAACTGTGCTCTTT
>CM040994.1:891779-922023 GCA_022985145.1 Pangasius djambal
GTGATCTGGAAGAGTCCACTCTGCAGCACGAAGCCACGGCTGCTGCCCTCCGCAAGAAACAAGCTGACAGTGTTGCTGAGCTTGGAGAGCAGATCGACAACCTTCAGCGTGTCAAACAGAAGCTGGAGAAGGAAAAGAGTGAATATAAAATGGAGATTGATGACCTCTCCAGTAACATGGAGGCTGTTGCCAAAGCAAAAGTAAGAATAGATGACTAACACAGAACGCATTTCCTCGTAGATCCTTTCTGTCTAGTACTAAACCAAGTTTTCTGACAGGCTAATCTGGAGAAAATGTGCAGAACCCTTGAGGACCAACTTAGTGAAATCAAAGCAAAGTATGAGGAAAATGTTCGGCAGCTAAATGATGTATGTTGTCAAAAAGCTAGACTTGCTACTGAAGCTGGTGAGTGAGATGAATAAACTACACACAAACATTCATTTTATTTGTACAAAACTAGCACTAATCAACACAATTTCTAGGTGAGCTTGATCGCCAGCTAGAGGAGAAAGATGCGTTGGTTTCTCAGCTAACCAGAGGAAAGCACAACTACACTCAGCAGATTGAAGAGCTTAAAAGACACACTGAAGAGGAAGTGAAGGTAAATTTATTCAATTAAATAATCATTAACCGATCTTCATAACTCAGAGAACATTGACAAGCCAAAAATATTCACATTCATGTGATGAACTGTCAGCTGGTCAGCGTTGTACTCTGAATGGCATTAAAGCTGATAGCCATCTTTGTTGAACCATGTTTAAACAAAACTTGAGTAACAATTGAAATTATGCAGTAACAATAAAAAAGGTTTTGTATGAATGTTTAAATCAGCAACAAACATTTTCCTACTGGACATGAGGAATTGTATTTTGTAAATAAGGAATATCATATTTCAATTACATTTAATTTATTTCTGAAGTCAAGTCTACAGAACAAATAGATCATTTGAAACCCGTTTGCGCCATTTGCATATGGAGCACTGGCAGTTTAGGTGTTCAGTTAACTTATAGAGTGACTACTTTAGAGAAACCACAAGGCTACATAAAGTAAATTTACATGCCATTTCACAGAAGGAATATGTTAGTTACTGGTCTTTGGTGTTATTAATGGTTCATTTTAGTATTAGGATTTGGTATTCACAGTCATTTATAGTGGCAAAAACATTTATAGGATTTTTTTTTACTTTCCTGGACATTAATGGATCTTCATTCTAACACTGCCTTAGGCCAAGAACGCCCTGGCTCATGCCGTCCAATCAGCCCGTCATGACTGCGATCTGCTCAGAGAGCAGTTTGAGGAAGAGCAGGAGGCCAAGGCTGAGCTTCAGCGTGCAATGTCCAAGGCCAACAGTGAGGTGGCTCAGTGGAGAACCAAATACGAGACTGATGCCATCCAGCGTACCGAGGAGCTTGAGGAGGCCAAGTAAGTTAATCTCATTTAGAAAACCAAAAGTTACTCAAAATGTATTTATATATATATATATTAAAGACCTCATTGTGCATCTACTCGAAGGAAAAAGCTTGCTCAGCGGCTCCAAGAGGCTGAAGAAACCATTGAAGCTGTGAACTCCAAATGTGCTTCTCTGGAGAAGACCAAGCAGAGACTGCAGGGTGAAGTGGAGGACCTCATGATCGATATGGAGAGAGCCAATGCCCTTGCAGCCAACCTTGACAAGAAGCAGAGGAACTTTGACAAGGTAACTTGGTCTTGAATTGACAAAGGTTAACTCGAAGCAAGGTGTTTCAGGCAAAAGCTTCCTTCAACACTTTAGTTACTGCATAACTGCTTCTTGTAAATCGCAAACTAACAAACACACCACTAATCTAAATAAACAGAATGACTAATATGGACTGTGTCATTTTCAGGTCTTGGCAGAATGGAAGCAGAAGTATGAAGAAAGTCAGGCTGAACTGGAAGGAGCTCAGAAAGAGACTCGCTCTCTCAGCACTGAGCTCTTTAAGATGAAGAACTCATTTGAGGAAGCTCTGGACCATCTGGAGACCCTGAAGAGAGAGAACAAGAACCTACAGCGTATGTGAACTAAGTTGATGATGCCCACTGATGCAAATGATATCAGTCTTTGATGATGCAATGCTATCAAACATTAAATAATGATTTTCATTCCCACAGAGGAGATCTCTGACCTGACTGAGCAGCTTGGCGAAACTGGAAAGACCATCCATGAGCTGGAGAAGGCAAAGAAGACAGTGGAGTCTGAGAAATCAGAAATCCAGACTGCTCTAGAAGAAGCTGAGGTATTTTAGCACTGCTTATTTTTTTTTTTTTTTTATTAATTACATCACATCACATCATTTATTGATAATGCTGTAGTGTACAGTTTACTAATAACTGGACAAAATGGAAATGGGTCTCTGTTAAATTGCTTAATATTCAACATGTATTTCTTCAGGGCACACTTGAACATGAGGAATCTAAGATCCTTCGTGTCCAGCTGGAGCTCACACAAGTGAAAAGTGAAATAGACAGGAAACTGGCTGAGAAGGATGAGGAGATGGAGCAGATTAAGAGAAACAGCCAGAGGGTGATTGAGTCCATGCAGAGCACTCTGGACTCTGAGGTTAGGAGCAGGAATGATGCTCTCAGAATCAAGAAGAAGATGGAGGGAGATCTCAATGAGATGGAGATTCAGCTGAGCCATGCCAACCGCCAGGCTGCTGAGGCCCAGAAACAGCTCAGGAATGTCCAAGGACAGCTCAAGGTAGTTTAATGCACACAGAATTGCTTAGTCTTTGTTACTGTCCTTTCTGGTATCGGGTAAAAAAGTAAATGGTCTCTAAAAAAGTAAATGGTCTCCAAATTTCCTACAGGATGCCCAACTGCACCTTGACGAGGCTCTCAGAGGACAGGAAGACATGAAGGAGCAGGTGGCCATGGTGGAGCGCAGGAATAACCTGATGCTGGCAGAGATTGAGGAACTGAGAGCTGCACTTGAGCAGACAGAGAGAGGACGCAAAGTGGCTGAACAGGAGCTGGTTGATGCCAGTGAGCGCGTGGGACTGCTGCACTCTCAGGTTAGCGCAGACCAGCTTTAAATATATGCAGAAATTCTGACCACTGTCAGCAAATCAGATTAATATTATTTTATTTTTCAACAGAATACAAACCTAATTAACACTAAGAAGAAGCTTGAGGCTGACCTGGTCCAAATACAAGGTGAGGTGGATGACACCATCCAGGAGGCAAGGAATGCTGAAGAGAAGGCCAAGAAGGCCATCACAGATGTGAGTGTTCAAGAACATAGATTTTACACCATTGTATTTTACGATTACTTAATTAAAAAAAAAAAAAAAACATGACATGATGCATATACTAGGCTGCCATGATGGCAGAGGAGCTGAAGAAAGAGCAGGACACCAGTGCTCACCTGGAGAGGATGAAGAAGAACCTTGAGGTTACAGTCAAAGATCTGCAGCACCGTCTGGATGAGGCTGAGAATCTCGCCTTGAAGGGTGGAAAGAAGCAGCTCCAGAAACTGGAGGCTAGGGTATGTCGTGTGCATTTCACAGTGAATATACATGACCATTTATATAGTTTAAATTGAAAATTACTAATTCAGAGTTACCGCGTGTTCTAGATACATGAGCTGGAGGGCGAGGTTGAAGTTGAGCAGAGACGTGGCGCTGAAGCGATCAAAGGTGTCCGAAAATATGAGAGGAGAGTGAAGGAGCTCACCTACCAGGTACAATGGCAACTGTTGTAGGGTTTTTTTTTCTGACTCCTGCCACACTGTTACTCACTTCTAAGTACTCACCTCTGTATCCAGACTGAGGAGGACAAGAAGAACGTGAACAGACTGCAGGACCTTGTGGACAAACTGCAGCTGAAGGTGAAGGCCTACAAGAGGCAGGCTGAGGAGGCTGTAAGTAGACACGACTTACTGTTAGCTTTGTAGCATTGTAGTGTTTTAAATTTTCCTTTTAAACTGAGATGTTTGTCATGTTTAAAACAAACGAGGAAATAGAAAACGCAGTTTATGAACATTTGCTATAGCTGACTTCAAATCAATCAATTTTTTTTTTTTTTAGCTAAAATAAACTTTTAATGAAGAACTAAATACGTGGCCCTGACAGGACTCGTCGCTAGCTAGTAAAGTAGACTTCACCAACACTGCTGCTTTAAACACAACAACGTTAGATTAGTCTACTAAATCAACACCATGTAAACTTTTCCTAATGTGATTATACGACACCAGGGACAGACATGAACTGAACTTCGAAAGGGTGGGGCGCTAATAATAATGACATAAAAATATAAATTAATAAAAACACATCTTAACCCAAGTACTCAAATATTGAGGCAAATGTGTATTATAGCTAGATTTACTGGAGCCACTGCAAAGTCCTATAGTTGAATTATCCACAAAAACCAAAGCCTTTATAACGTGGTGCCTCTGAAGGAAACCCTAAAGATGTGGAACAAGATTTCTTAAACGATTTCAGAAAAGTTTTCAAAAAGAACCTGTTCACAAAGCTAGAACTGTTAACCCCATGTACAGGCTGTTTACATGTATATCAAATATAAAGATGGAGGTCAATCAAATGTGGAAAATAAGGCGAGTTACATGACTGAGATCTCCAGGTTATCCACAAGATCTCAAAGAACCAAAACCAAGTGCCTTTATTAATAATAATCGTCAGTAACCACTCCACATAATACAATTTTAAATAAGTTGGGTTTTTCAAAATAAAATGTAAAAATGTCCGTTGAAGAAAAACTCATTGTTGTTGGAATGTTAGCGTACATCCAGTGTAACTCTTCCACATTTATGCCTACACACACGATTTGTGCAGGAGGAGCAGGCCAACACTCACCTGTCCAGGTTCAGGAAAGTGCAGCACGAGCTGGAGGAAGCTCAGGAGCGCGCGGACATCGCCGAGTCCCAGGTCAACAAGCTGAGAGCCAGGAGCAGAGATATTGGAAAGGTAGGTAACATCTATCTGCAAGTTCCTTTTGATCCTTTTCCCAAAAGCCAAAAGATCACCCAAAGATCACTTAAAAGAGGACAGAACAGGTTTTACAGTGAACACTAACAGTTACACACTCTCCGAAATAGAGGTACCAAACTGTACTTTTCCCTGTCGCTGGTATGGTACCATCAAGAGGACATCTTCTGGACCATTAGTCTCCATCTTTTACTGGAAAGTGATGCAAGTGATGTACCTATAAAAGTCTGTAATCTAATTCAATCATCAGTACATCAGTGGACCTTAAGGTCCTATTATTTACCTTAAATTATTTTTTAAAGTACTCCAGCTTCACATACTTTGATATCATCCACATCATCGACGAGGACATTTAGTTGACGCTCCTGTTGTATTCACTGACCCAAAAATTTCTGTATGTTACAGCAATCATATTTATTGTCAATCCTCAGATCAATCTTCTCTTGATCTCAATCTCTCGCTTGATATAAATACTTGTGATGGAATTGAAGCTCTTAGGGATCTTCCTAATGGCAGGTTAGAGAAATACAGATAGAGGAAATGGATCTTCACTCACATCATCTTCTTAGTTCAGATTTACAAACAGCAGCCATTTTCGGTTAACACTTAATTCCCCTCGTTACCTTGAGTGTGAAATGAAGCCGGGTATCACTTTCTACCATAAAAATTTTAAACCTGAATAAAACAGAGTGGTTAAAAAATGTAAAAATGATCCTGAGAAGCTGATAGAGGAACTGATAGAGGAACTGATAGCTAATAGATGTGTAATTTTTTTTTACCAGGTTCTTTGAACTAAAATGAGAATAATTGAATGTCTCCTTTTCCATTTTAGGGTAAAGATGCTGAGTAAAGAAGAAAAAAAGTTGGAAGTGGTCACTGTATGAAGTCTGTTAAAACTCTGCAATGTTTTTATAATAAAGACCTGCAATTTTCTATTCCACTGTTAAGTGTTGTTGGGTTTTGTTTTGTTTTTGTTTTTTTTTGCAATCCAAGACCTATTTCTATATAGTGAATAAATAATAAACAACAAAAACACAACTTCCAGAAAGTTTGACGTGAAAAATATGAATGTCTTTATCACCAATTCTCTTATAAACATTTTCTTGTTCCAATTTCTAAGAGGTGAATGACATAATATGATACAAAGTTAGTGCTTCAAGACATTTTGTGCTATCTGTACAAAACAAACAATACGGAAGACTGAAGAAAGAAAAATTCCCCTCACAGCAGCAAAAAAAAAAAGTAGAAGATAAAAAAAAGCAGAGGAAGACAAACACCTATTCACATTAATAAATCCATTCTAAAAGCTTGTTCATAATATTGACAGTATACATCATTTCATAAGTGGCAAATAAATAACAATAATTTAAAAGAGCCTTTTTAATAAAATACAAACATCAAGCAAAAAAAGTAAAAGCCACACAAAGTGATATCATGCTGTCATTCTTACTTTCTCAGTCTCTCCATTTACACTTTTAAATTATCTAAAGATATTCATTCAAACATTTTATATATTAAAACATCTCAACACAAAATTCAATTGAAAATCTACACAAACCATCAAACATAATCAAAGATCTGGATTTAAGGAAAACTGAATAACTGTGTCATTCCTTGAAGCTCAAACCTTCTTTACGAGAGCCGATGCAGAAGGTTACTGTTTGTCATATTAATACCAAATACTGATTACATCCTTCTGCCTGAATTAAAGCTGTGGAATCTCATACCATCAATAAAACATTTAAATAAAACATTGGCATGACTAAATGTGGAAAAAAAACCTTCAAGTAAATACACATTTCCATGCAGAATCTCATCTCAAGTCTCTAAAAGCTTTTAAAAACGACGCAAAATCTCGCTTTTTTAAACATACATTATCACGTCAGAGTCTTGGGCAGTTTCCAAGCTGCAACTGTCGCTCTGTGGAGAAGTTCTGTGCTCGGAAATGGCTCCCTATCTGACCTCTAACGCACAGGACAGGGTGCTGAGTGGCTAGTAAAGCTTAGCCTCAGGCCCTACAGTGCACTGCATAATGACATGGAAACCATTTTGGTATTAGCCCCGGAACCATCGGTCGCACAGATACTTTCCCGTCATGCGCAGAGAAAACAACACGTTCATCTTATCCAAAAAAAAAAAAAAAGAAAAAAGTCACAACTCTGTAAGATAAGCATAGTTCTGAAGCTTCATATTTACATGAATACAACGCTTGGACATGAGCAGATCGCTTTCCTACACACACACAAAAGCATGAGGAGAGAACCCAGAGTTTGTAATAGGGAGCATGGAGCTATACGACATACCATTTTTATGTTTTTTAATGACTTCCCCTCGCCGCCTGCCATCTTAAGACATCTCACGTTTATAGATGAGCGTTACATGAGGAAGTGAGAGAGCCGCTGTTGCAGAGATCAGTGTAGCATTGATATTCCAGGTGACTTCATCGAAAGCACCAGGATACAAAAAAAATCTATTATTAATTCATGTCCTAGCAAACTTTCAGTGGTCTACACTCAAATACTGGTTTTAAGGCACCCTCGGAACAATGCCGCCTCCCCGTGGTTGAATTCCCTGTCGCCACTTACAGGCCTTTCCATTATTTCAGCAACTCGGGTGAAAGGTGTTGGATGATTCTGATACGTGTTCCTGGGTCAACAGAGGGAGAAGTTCAATTTGATCAGCCAATTGCAAACTGACTGTATTACCACTGACATTTTTTTCATTTATCTGGTTTAACATAGTCTAAACCTCTAGCTAGCTCGATCTAACGGCTTTGAGCACTGTGCAAAATGAACATTACATCAGCTGCAGTGGTGTTCTGACGTTCCACAGCTGGCCGAGTGTAACAGTTATTCTGCACGGGGTCCCAAAAGTCTCCATACATTCCCTGGGGACTGTGTTTATCAGCAGCACGTCGGTCGCGTCTTCATCAGTGGACGTTCGTGGACGTGCACTTCTCGGTCGGTCCGCAACACTTTCAGCCTTTTGGAATTTGGTAATCAGTTTGGCGACAGCGTGATGCGTGATGCGTGATGTGCTCACCACGTTTCCTGTCCAAGGCCAACGCAACTTTGCGGCAGCTTTCCGATCCAGCCACGAGATTGACTTCAATACGTTCTCCTTTTGTCAAAGGCGTTCTTAAAGCCTATCTGAAAAAGTTATATATAATATAAAGTAAGAACGAAAAGTTTTGGAAGACATTTTGCTAAAAAGTGCTAATTTCGCTTATGTACGAAGACTTTTGGGACATGCTATATTACTGTATGGGGTCAAAATCAGATAACGTTTATGCTGAACGGTATGTCGAACCAAAGAAATGAAAAAATGAAAGGCAAGAAAGTGCAAAAAACGGTAAAGGAATAAGTTTCTAAATGACTTAATATTCTACTTTCAAGAACTAGAATAGAACTCCATTAATTCATGACACTTTTTCTGTGACCTACATGGTACAGACTACACAGACTTGAGGGGAAGTCCTCAACAGTACTGAAGCGAAGGGCAGCGACATTACTGTTATTTTTCAAAGATTGTTTTCATGGTACTCTGAGCACTTATAACCAATCACTCTTCTGACATTCGCTCAGGATTGGCCAAACTCAAGTACCTTGTGTCTGTCCAGTGGGAGGACTAAGTGCACCAAGGCACTGTTGGGTAGCAAACCAGGCAGTCGATTAGATTTGTGCACACAATAAGCCTTTTAAACATTCTTGATACATCGTTTTTTTTTTAAAATGTCATTTTACCTCCAAGCAGAGAATACAGTCATAATAAGGGATAAATTTAAAACACCACAACCACAAATCCCTGGTATTATAGCAACGCTAGTAAAGATCAAGACGTTTAGCAAAAAAAAAAAGACTAAACTAATCTATAAGCATGACTGTAAACACTGATCAAGATCCAACACCCATGTTGTCTATATATATATATATATATATATGTATATATATATATATATATATATATATAAAATGCTGGATTTGGCAAGCAGGTTTGACGCACACTTACATTATTTGCATTTACGGCAACGTGTTTAGCAAAATTATTTTTTTTTAAAAAACTCTTCTTCAATATAAGACCCAGAATAGTCTGTAGAAGATATGCACAATGACAGGTTACTAAGACACACAGCATCTCAATCAACCCATCTGGATGTGTTGAGAATATCAAAGCACTTCAGAATAGGGCAAAAGGACCAAGGGAATTCTGGGAAGACAGCAGAAGCGAAAAGAAGCACTGAAGTGGAGAATAAGAGCGGAGAAGCAGCAGGGATTATGGAAGTTTTACGAGTGTAGACGGGAGCCGGGTGAACAGAGAGGCTTAAGATCGAACAGCGAGGTAAAGCAACGTTAACTGGACCCAGATGAGGATCCCGATTGGACAGCGCAAAGAGTGAGCCCGCCCACACTCCGACGTGTTCTCCTGAGGAACAGAAAGAGAGAGATATGCATATATAGGCATTCGTTTGAAAAACTGAAGAAAAAAAAAAAACAATTGAAAGATTTTGAGCACCATTTAAAATGGTAAACTTTTATATATACACACACCAAAGCAAGCACACTGAGAAGTTACATCTTAAAAGTAATCTATTAAAAGCCATACACAACAAGACTGAGTGAGAGAGAACAAAAAGAGAGACGACAGAAGAAGAGAGTTAAAAGGACACAGAGAGAATTGAGGAATAGCAAAAAGGACAGAATCACCAAGACCAACAGTTTTACCATAGCATTGTAATCAAAGCACTTCTCCGGTCCTTTCCGATATCGGGCAGAGCTCAACACATCACAGGGAATTTCTTCCTGAACTGGAAAGATCGCATTAAGGAAAGCTCTAAACTTCATGTTTATTCTTTTCTATTCTTTTCACTTTATGGTGTCAACACTATTCCGTCCGAATTAAACCAACTTTCCCCCTAAATTTCATTACTGACCAAATATCAGTCTGAAACCTGATCCTCACCTTAACGCCTTAAACGTGTGAGAAAGTGTTTACTGTGTGTTATTAAATGGAGGGGAAGCAGACAGTGTGAAGGCTGGAAGGATACACTCCATCCTGACTTGTGTGAGCTTTTCAATCTCGCAGGAGCTGCAGGGAAGCGTTTCGGCCACCACGAACAGCAGGTTGGTGTTTTCGATCTTCTTGGCATGGAATAACCTGCAGTGAAACAAACGATACTGTACATTGTGTCACTTGCAATTTTTAAGATGATTAAAAATGATAGATTAAACATGAAAAGCAAGAATCGGACAAAGTGTTTTTTCTACATTCCTCTGAGCAGCTGCTGTAGACTCAGAGTGAATCCTCTTAACATGTCCACTTTAAACAATATTCTAGCAATTTCTCTGACTAAATAAACTCTCTCACTAAGAACCATGACAGTAGAGCATCTAATGCTGTCCTCTTTATAAACTGGAGGATGGACTGAGAAGAGTGGTGTCCACATGTAAGACGGAGTCGCTTAAAGTGTGCTTTGTACCTGGAGCAGTTGCCACAGTCCTGCAGCACGTTGAATGAGTTGGTGGTGTTGGTGAAGAAGAACTGGCTCTGAATAGTCACACAGCTGCTGCTTCCTCTGGTTTCTGTACCTTCAGCAAAAGCAAAATCACCTGCAACCACAGAACAGCTATTTATTAACACCTCCTGTGTATTTCTTCATCTCTGTAATCAACTGGGACACTAACATCACCTTTTTTGGTTCAAATAAAAAAAAAAACTAGGTCATAGAAATACAATCTTTAAAAATGACGGGGGCCGGTTGCACCAGCTGGATGTTCGCCCGGTTGTAAGGCTGGGCTGAACGTAAGATGTGCCTTAAGTCCTACGTAGAATGAATACCTGTTGCACCGTCTAGGCATAGTGTCACGTCTGAGACTAAATCTTACGCCTGGTCGAAGGTAGGTGTAAAGTGAAAAGTCTCGACTAGTTTCCAAGGTGAAAATAAAAATGTTGATTCAATGGCGCGTCTACAGACTTTCAGAGTAATAAGAGACCGCACCAATGCTCTGGATATATATATGGAGAGAGAACTTGGTGAAAGATTTCGTTTCAGGAATTAACAGACGAGCTATCACCATAGTGGCACAATGTACCGGACAGGAACAGAGCGCTGTCCCCAGCACTGCAGGTGCTAACTTCTCTTCGATTTTTTTGCCAGTCGCTGATATGGTGAATGTAAGCCGAAGTACAGCATGCTGGGTGATACGATGAGGCTGGAGTCTCTCCTGGCTGCCTGGAGAAGGCCTTTCCAGTTTTTCTTCACTTTGTCAACTGTCCGACTTCCTAATCCACCCTCTGCTCCGATGACTGCCGCTGTTATCATCTGTAAGACGTCTTGTTTTTTTCTTATTAGTTATGGCACTGTTTTGTTTGCATCCTCAAACATGCATATTACTGCAGAGTTCGAAATTTTTTTCGTGTTTCACAGTCTTAGTAATTTAATTTTCGCTTCTTCGGCTCAGCAGTCATTTTAATCTATTGGTTGGCGCCAGTAAATGTAAGTTTGTTGCCATAGCAACCTGAATGGCGTGGCAACTCTCGCTGTGGTAGAATGTGTAAGTGTGGATGCGCATCTTCTACGCTGGGCGGAGCTGCTCCTAGTCGTAGTTTCAGATGGTGCAACAGATGTTCTTCACAATGCTGGACGTAGCTAAGCCCAGTGTAAGGCTTACACCCAACATGTTTACATCCGGCTGGTGCAACCGGCCACTGAGCACAACGCTTTATATAAAAATACTGCTCTACAAAAAAGCACACAATGGCTGAAGGCCACAGCACAATGTGAGTACGTAAGTACTGGCATCCTAATCAGAATGCAGCGAGACACACTGACCCGTGTTAAACCAGGTGTTGTACGCAAGGCCGTAGAAGAGCTGCTGCAGTACAGACCTGGAAAAGGAACAAATCCAATGTTTCTTTACAAACACAAACAAAAACCTCAGGACTACATGTTCTACTGGATAACGTAAACACGTATATACTGTAGATATGAACAGTGGCTCATGTACAGAGGTTTCATTCTGAGACTTACCAAGCAACGGCAGATGCCCACCAGGCCAAATTGAGCAGGTCAGCAATGGAGGGCTGTAAAAGAGAGAAAGAGATGAGCAGAACATGTAATGGATGTACAGGGCTGGACATCATGAACTTCACATGGCTGGATTTTGTGGAGGGTCAGTGCAGAAAGAAGCCTGGACACCACAGCAGTGTAAAAATTATCATGATCCAATGCACTACCAATGCAGAGACCTTCAACTGACGACTAAAGAGAGGTTTTTCAGTAACTCTGATTGCCACACACACACACACACACACACACACATCATTTCTCTCAGACTCACCACAATGAAGTGACGTGGTGCAGCTCCTGTGCGGCTGCTGGCCGTCGGCTCACATGTCGACTGGTACTGGAATGTCTGCCTTCGGGCGTAGATGGAGTTGTTATAGAGCGCGTGCATTAGGTAGGGATCTACATCTCCAAAAAACAAACCGACCTGAGAGAGAGAGAGAGAGAGAGAGAGAGAGAGAGAGAGAGAGAGAGGGAAGGAGTGAGGACCAAAGAATAGGGTTAGATTAGCACAGAGAGTTTCTAGGATGTAAATGTAACCTGTTGTACTCAGAAATGGTCTAGAACAACATATCCTTGGCTCTAATATCTCACAGTGGCCAGACTCCTTAATCTCTGAACAGCACGACTCATTCTGTACGGCCTGTTTAACTGACAGCACTAGATATTCTATAATATTACGCATTACTCTCATTTTTCGTGCTGTTAAAATTCAAATTACAGGCTTGGTCTTGATATAAGGTTTTGCAATATAATACAAGGTCGCAGGCTGTGTCTATTTATAATCAGCAAACAGCTCATTTCCAGAGCATATACCTTTTTCCAGTGGTCTCTCTGATTAGACATCACCAGAAAGCCGCCGTCATCGATCAGGTAGCAGAGCAGATCCTGAAAGATCAGTGGGGTTAGCTGAGAAGGCACGAAGCATCTACTGAATGTTAAAAAAAACAAACTAAAAAAGCAATGAAGTCTGTGGACGCAGCAGCGTGGTCGAGCGCCGGTTTGTGAATGGAGGGCGGAGTCAGAGGTGGTGAGTGGTAAGGAGTGCGCACCTGCGGGGAATTTGACTAACAAGCATTCTGTGTTGCAGTGAGCGGAGGCGAGGATAAGAGACAGAGAGAGAGAGAGAGAGAGAGAGAGACGAGTGCCTGGGGAGAGAGAGTATACGAACCAGCCCAGAGCAGTGTGCTTGCGGGTGTATGTGTGTGTATAGGTGTGGGGAACAAGCCGTGGCCGCTGAGCGAGGAGAAAAACGAAAGCAGGAAAAAAGGTTGTGAATAAAGAGCCTCTGGGTTGTTCTAAGCCTGGCTCCTGCTTCCTCATTTCAGCCTGACACAGTGAGCTCGTCACAACACCAAAGCTACATCACTTACATCACTGTTGACCTCACAGTCCATCTCACAGGATCTGGAAGGACCGCACTGTAATACACATACACACACACACACACACACACACACACAAAAAGGATGAGCGAGTAGTTTCACAGATTTCACTTATAACCGAGTCCAGTGTGTTTCCATCCTACCTTGTGAGACCCTTGCCTGCTGTCAGACACGTTGCTGGCCAGAATCTTGAACTTATCGACCCACGCCTCCAAATCCAGCTTAACCCCCACCACTAATTACACATGAGTGAACACACACACACACACACACACACACACACACACAGAGTCACTAATCAGTAGCTAAAGTTTTCTTATGAACATAAGACATTATGAGGCAAACCAGAAATTCCACATCACAGTGTGGTGGCCAAGGCCCCACTCCCAGCTCCTACCTCATCAGGTCTGAAGACAGACTTTCCTCAAAAAGTGATGATGAAGATGATAAAATAGTTGGACTTTTAATGTTTAAATAAGAAATATCCCTAATATTCTGGAAATTTGTTTAAAAAGTGTAATCACGTCTTAAGCAAGAGCATGAAGACATTGAGTGAGTGTTTATGCCCTGTGCGCACGGAGCTTGCAAGTTCTCCCCGTGCTTTGGGGGTTTCCTCCAGGTACTCCGGTTTCCTCCCCCAGTCCAAAGACATGCATTGTAGGCTGATTGGCGTTTCCAAAGTGTGTGTGTGAGTGTGTGCGATTGTGCCCTGCGATGGGTTGGCACCCTGTCCAAGGTGTCCACGAGTTCCCTGGGATCCAGGTTACCCCACAACCCATGGATGGATGGACTGGAAATCATAATTACATTACAATGACATTCCTAAACCCTGTCACTTCTGCTTAACAAAAACCTACAAGAACACAGAAGGATTTTACCTGTAGGGTCGTGGGAAGATACTTAAAAGTACACACACTCACACACACACACTCACACACACCTGCTGGTTTCAGGGTTTTGCCTTGCACCGTAACCTCCACAGCAGTTGTGACGAGGATCCCCACTGTGCCGTTCTCTGTGATCAAAGTGTCCTCCAAGGCTGCAGGTCAAAGATCACAAAATAAAAACGCATGTTACACTTCAGTACTGCATGTGTGCACCAGTTACACTATTTTCACACACTGGTCATTTACATTCATGCGTCTCAACCAGAGCTTGCTTTTCCACGCTCTCGAACTAGTGTTTCTACAACAGTTCTGGAGCTGTTTTGTATACAGTACGTGCCCTCGGCTGCCTGCTCTCCGAGTGCGAGTGCCGATGTGCCTGTGATCTGACCTGTGCAACGGACGCTGCGTGGGAATGTAAACAACGCCTATGTGTTAGAACTGAAATAACACTACACAGCATTCCGCATGTGATCATGTGACTTTAGCATGTGACCACAGTGTGGGACTCACACGTGCGAGTTGGGGCTCTGAAGATGTAGCCCTTATTGTCCAGGCTGCGGCGGTAGAAGTTGGAATTCAGAGGCTCTAAATCTTCATCCCAAGATTCCGCCGCTCTGAAAGAGACAACGTCAAACACACACACACACACGTTCACACCAAGCAGACAAGTCAACCAAATCTAAATTCCTCACCAAACTGTTCACTTCTTTTTACACACTTACGTGTTTGGATACACTCTCGTCACACCTCCATCAGTGGACGCGAACAACGCCAGGAAGCCATACCTGCCCGAAAGACCGCTTTTAGTCTAAATCAACAGCATTTATTTATACAGTACATGTCCAAGCATGTCCAGAACAATAAACGTGACAGCTTATATCTACACAAACACACTCTAATCGCCTTTATTCCAAGATCAGCAGTGTTTGTGCCATTTGTAATGAAATGAGCTCACACCAGGGACATCTAGCAAACTTTGTTATTTGTTAAAAGTTATTTATATACACATTCTAGCAGAGTAAATCAGCATCACAATTCTCCTAAATAATCATGAGATCCTGATTCCAGAGTGGTAATGAGATTAAAAATACGTGAGGTGGATCAACATCACCATTTTAGAAACATTTCGCAATGATATCTTTTAAATCTCCTCACGTGTTCAGGTCCTTGTTCTTCCAAGCCTTGGTGGCCAGCTGCCAGATGATCCCCGAATCCAAAATGGCGTTGTGAATCAGGCCTTGGTCACCTGTTACAGAAATACAAAACCATTACGGATCAATCAGACCTTCAGGACTGCGGCTGAGCCCGTGTTGATATTGTATACATCAATCTCTCTCTCCTGTTTTTATCAAATCAATAGGAGGAAGCCAAACAATGAGAACAATCTGTTACTGATATCATATCAATTTCAAGATTCTAAACAACCTGTATCATGCATGAGCTATTTTTAGTGTCGCTTGTCACTGTTTTTTTTTTTAGTGATTAGCGCCCCCTAGTGCTCGGAAGGGCATTTGGGGATTGTTTAAAATAGAACAACGTTTGTAGAGACATTATCACGTGATAGTAAGTCTATGACGCGTTAATATCTGGCAACAATCAGATCAGTGAGCCCCTAATTAGTAGCAATACTAGTCGTAGCAGTAAGTTTAATTACTTCTCAGTATATTCATGGTCAGCAACGTAATAGGTGAGATTATATATATATATATATATCTTTTATATATATCTCAAGTCAAGTCAAGTCAAGTCAAGAGGCTTTTATTGTCATTTCAACTATACATAGCTGATGCAGTACACAGTGAAATGAGACAACGTTTCTCCAGAACCTTGGTGCTACATATATATATATATATATATATATATATATATATATATGTATACACATATATATGAGAGAGAGAGAGAGAGGAGAGTATGAGGGAGATGGAGAGGTACGCACAGTCCTCTGTCTCTGGTGTGATCTCCACCATCAGCGACAGGAAGCTCTCCAGGAACTGGGTGTTGTTCTCGGCGATGTGCAGGCGCTTGCAGTATTCTCTGCAGAGGAGGAAAAAAAAAAATAATACAGCCGTTATAGCATTCCCTCACAGTCTAGCACTCTCACTCTCACAGTCACACACACACACCTCTCGTTTCAGCTTCTCTTTCTCTCTCTCTCTCACACATACACACACACACACACAAAAAACACATCTCCACACTGTGCACTGACGCCAGTACCTCGGGGCCAGGAAGACATGTCCGGCTGATTCGAAAGAGCTGGGCAGCAGAGACTGCAGATCTGTAGAGACAGCGAGAGACCGTTAAACGGACAGAAGACATTCGATACGGCTTATTGAAAAAACTGTCTAGATGCCAGATTATACCAGAAAAATCAACATGATATGAGGTACAAGCTTTCGATAGATCACACTTCGACAAGATATCAGCTTTAAATAGTGATTCAGTATCAAGTTCAGCATCAGGTTTCTAATCGATGACAATGAGTTCTCTGGCAAATTCAGCGCTTTCTAAGTGGGAAGAGAGCGCTACAGATTGCCAAGTCACATCTCAGGTTGTCAAATCTGAGAGACTTCCTAGCCTTTGTTCACACACCTGATGTCTAAAATGATTTTCTATAAAACATGCAGCTTTTTCCACCGAAAACAATATTATCCACTGAAAACAATATTATCCACTGAAAACCTCTGTAATAATAGTGAACGCTAAAACCCTTGATGTGTTACAGATAAAGATTCTGCATTCATCTGAATAATATGTGAGCATGGCAATGCAACAGACTATCAACACACCCACAGGCTTATGTGATGTCAGTATTATATTGCGATATGGCCATAAAGATCAACCGCTTTAGCCTCTTTTTTACTCACACTGCAGCTGGAGCATGACGTCACTCAGGTCAGCCTGGATGTAGTACTCGCTGTATGAAGGCAGTACCAGGCCCAGACTGCAGGGGGCAACAGCGCATCACACACAGGAGACACAAGGCAAGAAAACATTAGGAGGAGTCTGTGACAGACTGGAACAAACCATTCCTGAACCAAGGTGGGGAATCTGATACGAGTTAGGCATCCTAACATCTTTAAACTTTAATCTTGTCATATCATGACAAGAGCTGAAATAAATATACCAGTGTTGTTCTTTGGTACATAGAATAACACTACAGAGAAACATCATTTTGATGTGCAGTTCATAACCTTAAAAATCAGCTGGAAAAAAGCAGAGAAAAAAATGTTAATACAAACTTGTTAAGCAGTGAATCGTCTCGTACTGCGCAATATTTCAAACATTCCTGTACTTACAGATCCATGCGCTTGACATATTCATACCACCTTATACTGTATATTTTATTTCTACACCTATTTTAATTTTTTTGCGAGTTTTATTTGTGATTTTAAACACAGCACATTTCATTCACTGGCAGCTTTTAAACAAGGGCAACTTTTTCACGCATGGACGGGGAGGCCTCAGGCTCCAAGAAGCCTAGTCCTTCATGCTACTGATCTGTATGCCTGAAATACCCTTAATATATACTTCAGACAGGAAGGATGCCACCGAAGCAACAGTATTTCTGACATTTGACCTTGCTGTGACCTTGACCCTGTTTGGATCAATTCCAAAATCTACTCAGATCATCTGCTGGCTACAATGATATACAATACATACATTTAATATATGTAGGATATGCGTATAACATTCAAGCACTCGTTCTTGAGATATCACGCTAACAAGAATCTTGAACAGACAGACAGACGGATGAACGGATTAACAGGCAAATGGACAACCCCAAAAACATCATACGTCCATCACTTAGTGGCGAAACCATAAAACAGGATGTGTTCACAAGAATATTTTGGTATCAAAACATACAAAAGAAAACATACAGCATGTGGAACAGGCCAAGAAACACGATGCCGGATTATGGATTTGGTTGTACTGAGCGCAGGTCTCACCTGTAGTCAGTGTCGTTGATGGGGGTCCAAGCATACGTCCGTACTGCCTCGTCTATATAGCGCTAGACACAGGGAAGAATAATAATTATTATAATAATAATAATAATAATAATATCTTATAAACCACACATGCACACATAGCACTTAAATTCTTTTAATTGTATTCATGTACCTCATCCATTGACTTGACGAGAGTCTTGATGGTCATCTCACCTGCTCGGCCGTCTATCATCTGCCTTCGGATCTTAAGAAGGAAAAGTCAGAGAAAGTGATTTTACTGAGCAAAACCAATAGACAGAGTAACTACAGTTGAAGTCAGTGAATAAGTATAAAAGAAGCTGTACAATAGCAGATCTGCATTTCCCTCCAGTCTTTAGTGTCCCACTGAGACTAGCGTAAATGATGTAAACCTGATCTAAAGGAACCCGAGTCTCACAGAGGAAACACTTCTGGTTCTGTTACTGTTTTCGTTCATGTTTATACCTCCTGTTTATTGCCGTCTTCCACTTCGGCATCTAAGAAGTCCAGAGTCACGGGTTCAGGCAGGTCCACCACCTGAGAACAGAAATACAGAAGCTTGCTGTTTACTTCCTGCGTTTTTTCCTCAGTTTCTGGTCCAGCTTTGCCGTGACCATAACCCACCTTTATTGTTTGGACTGGTTTTTGGTGAAATCATTGATGTTTTACAGTTTCATGTGTCTCCTGGTGACCTGCATTCTTATGTTCAGGGTTCTGATCTTGTTTTGGTGTTTCAGACTCATCCTGCCTTGGCTAAGCACATCTATTATCTTAAATTATCTAGTGTCTGCTGTAATCAGGTGTAAAATCCCTTCAGAAAGAGTCTGAAGGAAAAACACTGCTCCATCTGAACTCACCGATCAAACCCACGAATGAATAACATCAGCCTTGTGATTGGTGATCGTGGAGCTTTACTCAAAATTAGCTCCGCCCACTTTACATTGCAGTGAATATGGCGACACTGCAAAGTCACCGATCATCCACAGTCGGCACGGTATAATAAGATCACACGACTCACATTAACCTCATTAGAAAGCGCACGAATTCAGCTTCCCTGCGTCTTAATTATAAAATGTGTTGGATGGAGTCATTTGGTCCGACAAGCCAAAAAACGTGCGTCGGAAGACGAGGTGTAAAATGATTTGTCATGCAAGTCCATAATCAATCCCATAATCCCTTCACACCAATCCCACATTGGCAGTACATATAAATAATAAAAAAAAGACAAGCCAAAGGAAATGGTGTTAAATTTGATAGAACGTCCTAGAAACCTTCCAACTATCACATCCATGCTGCTCACACTAATGTGAGTGTGTGTGGAAGAAGCGCAAGCTCATGGTGAGCAGAGGTATTCTGGTTTCACTCCCCTTCTCCCGTAAGACCAGAGCCGAACGAGTGATAGCACTGTTTGCTATACAGGACCAGAGCAAATACCAGTTCAGTTCACTTCACTTAGCCACAGTGAGTCTTTTTCGTCTGCTCAGACACTGTCGTGCTCATCACCTTGGTCTGCAGGTTTGGGTGAAGGAGCAGATATCCGTTTGGGTCGATGGCAAAAATGTAGCCATTGGCTCCCAGCTACAAAACAAAGAAGAACATTTCTATCAGTTTTGCAAATGTTAAGCAAATTTCCCAAAAGTGGTCAATGTGCATTGATAGTGTTCCTATAAACTACTGTTCTGTAAAATACTCTGGAAGACCAAACACTGGCCACATACACTGTTCACGCAGTGAGCTTTCCTCACTGCCACGTTAGATGTTTAGATCTACTGAGCATGTGGCTAAAGCAGGAAGTGTGATCATTCTGTAAGAGCCAAGCTCACGTTATAGCGTGGTGCAAGCCTCTTCAGTTCGTCCAGGTGAACGTCCACGCCCATCACTCCCAGGATCAGCTGATTCTGTACAAACACCACAGTACAATCAGGTGAGAAAGGAGTGCCAGTGTACCGAAGCTCATCTGCCACATCTGGCACAAAATGCTAACAATAAACAGCAGTGACACCAATCTGCATCACCAAACAATGGCTTTGCTTATTAGTAATTAATAAGTCTAATGATCAGTTTTACAGATTCACAGAGTTTGCCAGCAATTTATAAAGTATATGATGCTGACACTGATGATGATGATGATGATGAGGGAGAAATACCTGAGAGTTTCCATCCATAGTGAGATTAAAGACAGGCATCGTCCCAGTCACCACCAACCCCAAACCCTGTCAATGACCAACATTAGATCATCAATACAAATTCCTTCCAGGCGCCACAGATTTAGCTTTATTGTCATCACAGTCTGCTTCATTCATTCTTGTATTAAAAAAAGAGAGGAAGCAAGAAAGTGCAAGTGAAACTGCTAAAGAGCCACTTTAGGAACAACAAAGAAGCGCTACAGTTGCACATGTTGGTCAGGGACGCTCATTAGCCGACTGTGATTGATTTATTACAATCCCCTGCTGCTCTCTCAATATAAAATCCCCACTGTAGCACTTAATGAAGGAATAAATGAAAGAGCAAACGACAGGATTAAAGAGGAAGCAGATGATGGAGACCACATTACTCCATTACGCACATACCTTTATCCTCACACTTACAATCCACTGTCTGTCTGTCTGTCTGTCTGTGTATCTCTCTCTCTCTCTGTCTCTCTCGCTCTCTCTCTCTCTGTGACTCTCTGTCTCTCTCTCTCTCTCTCTGTCTCTCTCTCTCTCTCTCTCTCTCTCTCTCTCTCTCTCTCTCTCTCTCTCTCTCTCTCTCTCTCTCTCTCTCTCTCTCTCTCTCTCTCTCTCTCTCTCTCTCTCTCTCTCTCTCTCTCTCTCTCTCTCTCTCTCTCTCTCTCTCTCTCTCTCTCTCTCTCTCTCTCTCTCTGTGTCTCTCTGTCTCTCTCTCTCTGTGACTCTCTCTCTCTCTCTCGCTGCCTGTCTGCGTGTCTGTAATTTATTCTAGGCAGTTTGTCACACGCTTCTTCTACTCCATCTGAAAGCACACTGGAAAAATTCAATTCAATATATTTTTTTAAATCTAATAAATTTAGTGCAGTTTAAAGTTTATGTTTATTAAATCATTAAAATAAAGGACCCATCTAAATCTTTTCAGGCATTCTCGTATTCTTTTTTAGTGTCTATCTTAAACACATCTCAGGTGAATTTTACTGTGAAAATCAAGCCTGTACATTTTTAATAAATTGTTGTAGAGTGTCTTTTTTTCTGCCTGATCTACAACTCGTTTCTCCCTCACACCGCACACGAGTCATTAATATTCATAAAGCAGTCTCCCAGTGTTCATTAACATTCATTAGCCAGATAATATCCTTCCTACATTCTACACGTCAACACAAGCAGCTGTCTTTTTCTCCTGCTGTTTCAAACCTAGCAAAAAACTTGCAGAGTCATTTATTCAATGTCCCGAAACCACAGAATCATTTGCCTGCAGTCCTACCGACCCTTAGGTGTGTGTGTGTGTGTGTGTGTGTGTGTGTTTAAAACAAAGGTTATTTGTTTCTCCAATCCTTTCTTCCCTTCTTCCTCACTGTCGTTGCAACTCCTTATTTTCTGCTATCTTCTAAGATCATTACTCATCACACTGTACATCATCTCACTAAAATCAGATTATATGGTGAAGATCCTCTAGTGACAGTGAGCACGTTGGCATGTTTCACTGACGTTCCTCCATCACCGCCACCGTCTCGGCTAGTGGTAGGCCGTGTTTGGTCACAGTGGCACTAAATCACATCACATCGTGCATTCTAAGAGCAAAGAATACTTTTACAGTGTGAGATTTTTTTGTCTGTGACAGCAATCGGGTCAAAATTCAAACAGTGTAAAGCCATCTTTTAAAAAAAAAAAAAAAAAAAAAAAAAAAAAAAAAAAAAAAAAAAAGAAGAAAGAAAAAATGTGGATTTTTAGAATATATGACATTTAAACTTTTCGTAAACATCTTCAGGCTACTTCCACAATGATTCCAGTCCCAAGCTGCAGTGTTTTATGATATTCACATACTTCAGTTTGGTGTATCTGTAAAAGTAATTTGTAATTTCCCCCCCACTTCACGCCACATAAATCAATCGGTGTGACGTCGGAGCATTTTTTCTAGCCCGTGTCCATATGGCAGCGAGACAGCAGTGTGCGGTTCTGGGACGTGCGAGCACACACTAATGATGCACAGAGACTCTCTCACCAGGGCGTCCTGATAAACGTTGGTCCACTGAACCTGCTTGGCACTTCGCCCAGCCAAGACCATGGGGCGACCGAGCACGTCCAAATACTCCTGTAACACACACACACACACACACACACACACACACGATACAATTAGTCCAGTATATTAAGGTTTGATTCTCTACTAGTTAATAAGCACAGTTTATCATTCTACAGAAGCACCCTGGGTGTGATAAGTGAATGTGTGTGCGTGTGTGTGACAGAGAGAGAGAGAGAGAGAGAGAGAGAGAGAGAGAGAGAGTGAGATCGTAAGTGTGATGGATTCTCACCTGGGTGTTAATCCTGATGGCGCAGATGGAGCGGATCTCAAAATAGTAACCTACAGGAGGTAGAAGGGAAGGAGTGTGTAAAAAAGAGAGAGAGAGAGAGAGAGAGAGAGAGAGAGAGAGAGAGATTTTCCTTCAGCACAAGGCAGCGATCATGCTAATACAGCTGGTCTAATTTTAAAATACTCTGGAGGATGATGTTGGGTTTAAGTGACAGTTCACACCCTGGCCCCTATATAAGACAATTAATTAGCTAGCTATCCATGATGCGCACACACACACACACACACACACTCACCTTTGTTAGCGCAGGCGATCCACTGTAGCGGCGTGACGTCGTAGTTGTGCTGCCCCACTGAGAATGTAAACACTCGCACCTTCAGAGAAGAATTTAAAACATCCGAAATTAAACCTCACAGCCCGACTGACACTTTGCACTTTTCAGCTCAGCACGCACGACGCTAATTACCGAGCTGAACTTCCTCCCGAAACAGGAAAGACAAATGTATAGCGAGCATGTACTGATCAGGCAGTGGGGTGTTTAAGGCGCTGGAAATGGAGGCAGCTGTATCAGAGACGCTGAACACACACACACACACACACACACACACACAAAAAGTGAATATAGAGATGTATGTAGTGTGGATTCAAAGCAGTTTTAATACTAAACCCCGCCTCTATATCGAGCACTACGCTAAGCTTGACCTTGAATAATCCTTCACGCAGGCGGTCTTGACATATTTCCGATAATGTCCTGTTTTCACACGACTGGATTTAAAACTCAGGGTTGACACGGTGAATAAATTCCATTATATAAACTCAGCTGAATGAATGCAATAGACACTTCTCACACAATCCCGTTTCCATGTACTCGTTCTGCTGACGCTTTTATCCAAAACTACTTACAGCTGAGACAGGATGCACCTGAGCAGGTAAAGGTTTACAGGGCTCTCTAACCTGAACTTACAACCTCCTAATTAGCAGCTCAGAGCCTTAACATCTACAGGTGGGCGATATGACGAGAATATCAGATTACGATTATTTCAAGACATTTCTACGCATCACGATACATAAGTTATATACAGAGGTGCTGCATTTCAAAATAAACCTCTAAAAAAATGAGTTCTGTTTATACTTTTTTATTTAATGTCTACAGAAAAGTATTAAACACTGGAAAACTTCTGGACACCAGAATAATCTGCAAATTCTAATTGTAATGTTAGATAAAGATATCATGATACACACGATACCTCAGAAAAGTGTATCGTGATATAATTTATCACGATATCGATATTATATCGTTATATGTATTAACAACTAAGCCATTTCTGTAAATTAAGACAACACAAGCTGCAATTCTCCTTTAATTTGGTATCGCTTAGATACCGATAGAGCGTTACAAGTGATGGGGACAATAACTTTAAACACATTCATACAGACTATCACTGCTTATAAAGTCACTCATCTGAAAACAAAATAATGTCCTTCAAAGCAAGTATATGTAGATTTCAGGTGAGACACCTTTTCATAACTTGGTAGCTATGCTTGCTTTATAGCTCCTGCGTAAAACTAAAGAACATTTGCTTTTCTCGCTCGTCATTCTGACTTTGTGTGTCATCACTCCTCCTTATCGAAGAGCTGTGTGTCATCCAGAAACGCACACTAGAGCACTACATAGTATGTGAAAATAAAGCACTGCCAGATTAGCTTCCACTTAGCATGCGGTTTTGTGACACGCCCTCTTTTGTGGGCTGTTCCGCATGTTGATTGTCCTCCATGAGCCAATCACAGTGAGTTACTTAGGTGGGTTTTTCGCCACCTAGACGAAGACCGAAAGGAGCATATAAAGATTTGGGCGAGTTTTTCCAGAAAAGATTTTGGGTCAGAATCACACTGATAATTTGTTAGCTATAGTTTCCTCGTAGTTTCAGCGCAAAACTAAAGAAGTTGAATTCGAACGCCACGCGTGTGACTGACCGCATCTGGGGTAAGACGGAATCTTGGTAATCTTTCAGCACACCTGACCCGATCCGGCGCATATCCTAAACGTTTTGTAGTCGTGTCTTTACTTGCAGGTTTAGACTCACCGTCTTGTTGGGCCAGTTGTACTGCTCGAAGATGTCCTGAGCTCGATCCTCACCGCCGTCCGTAAACAGCATGATTATTTTATTACAGTTCGCTCTGGGGACGTTCGTCTTCTGCAAAACAAAAAATCGTTATGATATTAAATTATTTTTATATGTATAGTGCATGCTCATTAATGTGCAATTTGTATGTGTTTAAAAAAAACAATACTTACTGAGGTCTAAAGAAAAGATAAATCTAACACTCTTGACCCAACTGATGGATGGATGAACAGACAAACAGACAAGACAGACAAACAGATAAATGGCTGGACAAAGAGATCTAGACAGACACACTATGAGAGACAGACATGTAGACAGAATGGTGTTTATCTGCGTCCTGATCAATAGCTCTGTGATTTACAGACAGACAGACAGACAGACAGACAGACATGTACACGGCTCTACAGTTCTGCGAGTTACAGAGCGGACAGACAGACAGACGGACAGACAGACAGACAGACGTCTTACGTTGAGCAGCTGGTTGAAGGCGAAGTGGAATCCTGATTTGTAGTCCGTCGTGCCTTTGGCTTGCATCTGTGCCACGTGCTCTTTAAAGATTTTTTTGTTCCTCACATTCGCCTGGACCAAGTGTTTAAAACACGGCACCACCGCCTCCGCCTTCTCGTTAAACTGAACACAGGAGAGATGGAGGGAGAAGAACAAACAGGAAGAGGGGGAGGAAACAGAGAGAGAAAAGGAGAAATGGGAGAAAAATAAAAGAGAAGAAAAGAGATACAATCTGTAAAATGATTCGCTGGAGACTTACGTCGGACGGGACAATGTCTATACTTAGACCGATCTCATGTGGTGTGTGTGTGTGTGTGTGTGTGTGTGTGTGTGTGTGTGTGTGTGTGTGCGTGTGTGTGCCTCCGCTCACCCGTGCCACATTAACGTAATCGTCATCAGACAGCGTGTCCAACATCTCCGTTACTGAGGCTTTAATCAGCTTCAGAGTTAAACCACTCACACTGCCGCTCCTACAGAGAGAGAGAGAGAGAGAGAGAGAGAGAGAGAGAGAGAGAGAGAGAGAGGGAAGATCACATGAACAGACAGACAGAGATAAAGAAAGAGTCATTGCTCTTCACCTGAGGTATTCAAACTGAACTGTGGGTGGGGAGCATGAGAGATCCAGGTGAAAATACTACATGAATAAATACGGGAGTGAACATTTCAGACCTTTATGTGATTGACAGCTGCGCAGTTGAGAGGAGTTGATGCGACTCCCTCGCTTTCAAAACCACGTAATGTGGTAATGTGAAATAAACCCTATTAATGTGTCCAACTTAACTATCGTTACATATCTAGTGAGCATCAGTTAATTCTTTTTATTAGAGACGCCAGTAAGGAACTTTTGGTTTTTGGACAAAAAATAGAGAAAATAGGCTGAACATTCTGACTAGAAAAGAAAGACAAAATAGGTCTAGGAAAGAAGTTTCAAATCTAACACTTTACAGTGATTTAAAACGCACTGCAAAAAATGACATCTTAAACCAAGCACAAGATTACTGAACCCATTTCAAGACATTTTTACTTGGCATAGTCTTGTTCTATTGGCAGATCATTTTTACTCGTTTTATGTATTTATTTCTAAAAAGAAGCAAAATGATCTGCCAGTGGAGAAAGAAAACTACAGCTATTTTTAAGTAAAACTATTTTCTCTTGCTACGATGGCATTTTCAGCAGTGTGATGTTTGCTTGCTTTGCTATTCATGGTTTCACGAGGGACATTAGGCAAGTTATTTTTAAAAGGATTGTATTGACAATATTATTTTAATTAATTTTATATTCCAGTTAATAATAGGTAATAAAATATTTTTGTTGGTGCGAGGGCGTCAAGTTCTCAGCTAACTGGAATGTGGAAAGAGGGTTGCGTTCGTCTGCTCTACATGTTGTGTGCTTTGCAACTTTTACAGCCACCCATTAACGCTGCCAAATTCCTACAAAACTTTATATTTGTGTCATTTCCAAACTGTCCATATATTGCCTTTTCTTTGGTGTGTGACGTGACTTTACTGTCCACATCATGCAGACTAAAACGAGCAGATTACATCTGCAGAATTAGCACACAAACACTCACACGTCCACGAGGATGACCATGTCTTTGGGGGATGATGCTCCTTGGATGTACCTATGAAAAAAAAAAAATCATAAACGCAACACAAAAGAGTTTCCAAATATTTCATTTCAGATTTTTCCCCCCAGCTGGAAGGGAACCCTCCGATTGGCTAGCGTGTGTGTGATTGACAGGAAAGTGGCCCGTGATCTAGGTAAAATGTTTGTGGTGAAGTATTCGTATGAGAGGGGAGTGTGAGGCTAACCAGGGTCTCCGTCGCACATCGTACAGGTCGATCTTATCCGGCGCTCTCCACGGCGTGGCTGCAGAGAGACCGGAGAAAAAAGAAATACAATCTGAGTGAATATTAAGCTAAGCACATACAGCCAGCTTTCGACTTTATTTAATTACAGAATCATGTGGATGTTGGACATTTTTAAACTGACTCTCAGTCATTTCTCACCGTTAAAGCTGAGGAACAGGCGACAATAAAATAACCGCTGTTCAGACACATTCTGCCTTCTAACGTTTTAGTAAGAACAATAAGGAGATGCCATTTCTAGTTTGGGAGACAGAGCGCAGGATAACTACGCAGGTGATGTGAGGTCAGAGGTCAGAGGTCATACCTGGATAATACCTGGTGACACCAGTGGCGCTGCCAAATGCCTGCCAGAGCAGCGAGGGGTCTTCTCTACTGTTCTCCATAAAAACCCTCTCCAACGCCTGAGTCCAGTTCAGCTCGTTCAAAATCACCGGAGCTACAGCACAGAGAGAGAGAGAGAGAGAGAGAGAGAGAACGCAACACAGAGAGAGAGAGATAGACAGAGCAACACAGAGAGAGAGAGAGAGAGAGAAACACAGAGAGAGAGAGATAGAGAGAGAGAGAGAAACAGAGAGAGAGAGATAGATAGAGCAACACAGAGAGAAAAGAAGCAAAAAGTGAGTGAAAAGAAACATAGCAAGCAATACAATTTTTGACAGAAAGACAAAAAAAATTAAGACCAAAACAGACAAAAAAAAGAGGGTGAAGGAGGATGTAGGAGAAAGAGAAAAAAAGAAGAGACACACACAGTGAGAAATAGAGAGAGAGAGAGAGAGAGAGGAGTGAGACAGAATGAAAGAGAGAAAAAGAAACAGAATGAGAACATATTTAAAGAGAAGCAGAAACAGTATATAAACAGAATATACTGACAGAGAAAAAAGTAAGAGAAAAAAGATTTCATCAGCCCGTTCACTGTCCACTGGGACTCTCTATCTCTCCATCATCCCTCTCTCTCTCTCTCTCTAATCCCACAGGAGCGAGTCTCTCTAAGCTCTGCCGTGGTGACGAGTTTGGATTCACTCTGGATGAGGGAGCTGGAATTTTACTGCTGTGCGACAGGGGAGCGTGGGAAAGACTGATTAGTCCTGTGTATTCACATCATCAACGATCCGTCTGTCCCAGATTTAGCCATCTCTCTCTCTCTCTCTCTCTCTCTCTCTCTCTCTCTCACCATCTCATACAGCTCTCCCTGACACCTGGAACCCCTGGGATGCGGATTAAACCCGACACTGCATCTTTTCTAACCAGCGTCCTTCCACAGCGTCATCCTCCATTCGTTCACTAGTTCAGGGCAAGATGAGAGAAACAAACGTCACAAACCAGGGACAAAGGTTACTCCTGACTACTCCTCAGAACTTATTAATGCACTGTGTAGGAAGTAAGAAGCATTAGGACGTTAGGACGCTCCCTTACACTCGCCTGGCCCTGATGACACACACGCCACTACTACGTCTCCCAGCTAGCAGCATCAGCCAGACGCTAAGTGTCTGAGTGTCTGATTCTGTCTGCGTGAGCTCACGGAGCTCCTGTTCCTGCTCAAAACAAAAACACAAAGGCAATCAATCAAACTCTTAAATTAATTAAAGGTGCAACAGTCTGTTTTTTCTTACTAGTGCACTAGTTTAACCTGAGATATGGAGAAAGCTGAAACTTTCTGCTGCAAGTTTTCTATAAAAAAAAAACAAAGAAATAGGCCAAAAATAGAGCGTGATCTCCCTGCAGTTCTGTGTGTGTGTGTGTGTGTGTGTGTGTGTGCGTTGAGGGGGGGGGTGTTGAGTCCTGATTCAGATGAAATGTGTTGAATGTATTTGAGTCTTTTCTATAAAAAGTCTTCTGATTTCAGCCAGCACTTCTCCGTCCTAACTGCTGTAACCGACTGAATGCGATTTCAGAGGCAGAAAGTGAACCTTCTCTCGCTCACTGCTGGAACATCAGATCCAGATCAGGTCCAGATCAGATCCAGACTCAGTGGACGAGCTCAGGACGTAGTGTCAGTGTTAAAGTAAAGCTCAGCACCTCCTTTGTAGATGTCCGTGGGGATCTGTACGGCCGTGTACGAGTAGTTCACGTTGTTTTTGAAATTCGGGTCGTACACAAACTCCAACTTCAGAGACATCTGAGGCTCCACCTCCTCCCCGTCCTGCTCAGAGAGGCAGAGTCAAACGCTGATTTATATATATATTTACACACACACACACACACACACACACACACACACACCTCACACACACACACACACAAAAAACATCTCACAAACGTGCACGCACACACACACACAGTGACTCATATAAACACATTTAAATAAACACTGAGTTTATCAACCAGTGTAGAATATAAATTTACACATGCACACACACACACACACACACACACACACACACACACACGCACACGCACGCCCTCACACATACACACACACACGGCCCTCACACATACACACACACACACACACATGCCTGCACATACTCACAAACACACAGAACACAGGCCTACACAGACACACACAAAATCACGAACACACACACACACAACCATTACAAACACACAGAGTGACTTATATAGACATATTGTGCTACACTGAGTTTATCGTCCAGTGTATAATATAAATTTACACACACACACACACACACACACACACACACACGGAAACAGTAATACACTCACGTAATCCATCTCTGCCTTGGAGTCGTAGTACTCGATCTCCCACTCCTGCACAGTCACAAAGAAACGTACATTAACAGCGTGATTGGCTTTACGAGTCGTTCTCCTGGCTTTCAGCTCCACAAAGTCAAACCCCTCCAGATGTTTTCACAGATGATCACACACATGATCAGAGTCTCACGGTTTACCCTGAGTGTGTAAAGTGATTATCATCAGCTACTGAAAAATATCTTAGTGAGTAAAATATGTATTAAAAGATTATTAAGCCTATTTCTAAACATTATTATCTCATTCTATTACTCTATCTGTTATACAATAGTCTCATAATGAGAAGT
>CM040994.1:935307-952172 GCA_022985145.1 Pangasius djambal
GTTCTTCTGGAGACTTTGACTGTCGACTCGCTTCTTATTTCTGCAGCGAAACCCAGCAGCCTTCATTCTGTTTTTATCTGAAAAGCGTCTCTTATGGAATCTGCTGCTTTCTTTACTGACACACAAACATTTTTCTGTAGCGTTTCATTCTGTGCCGGAAAACTAATGTTTGGAATCTAAAAGGTTTTTGCACTGAATCTGTAATGTAGAAGTCAGAAAATAAACATCTATAACAAAGTCTGTACTAAAAAAAAAGGGGGGGGGGGGGGGCAAGACTTTTGCACAGCACTGTGTATATTTTTATAGTTTATGTACATACAGTATGCTGCATTTCAGAGTCTCAGCATAAATGTGTATCACAGCAGAAGCTGAATGTAATGGTTTTCAGGAGCAGGGCTGTATTCCAGCGCTCACAACGCCCCAGAGAGCCTTCTTCTCTGCCTGGAATGAAGCAATAAAAAATTCAAGTTCCACTGGGCCTCAGTAGCCATGTACCCCACACACACACACACACACACACACACACACACACACACATTAAAGCAGAGCAGTAAAACAGCAGACCCATTTTCCTCACCAACATGACCAACATGACAGCGTGATAAAAAATTAACATAATCATAAATGAATGCCTGCTGAGAACACATTCCGTGGTGTAAGCGTCATTTAGTTGTATGTTATGAATCTCTGCTCCCAAGAAAAATTATACATTAAAAATAACCACAAAAAAAAAAAAAAGCTCAGCGTAGCCTGTGTCAAGACTAAGACAGAGTAGTGTATGTAGCTGTACTTCCTGTAGCCGATGTTCTTCTGCACGTTTCTCATCATAACAGCAGTCATGCGTTAACAGAGGATTACAGTTTACTTGGGAAGAAAACCGAACATTCTGTCACCTGCACACTGTTTCTGTTTCTTTAACCGTAGCAAGTATTACTTTAATTATTGCGTCTGTTTATGTCAGTCTACAAAAATAACTTTTCATGAATACTTTGCTGTAATGAGCCGTGTGTGTGTGTGTGTGTGTGTGTGTGTGTGTTGTATTCAGCACTTATTCTCCAAGTGTGAATTTTCCTGTAGAGCATAACTGCCTCATTTAGCTAAATGAAGTCTCCCACAGATTACCCAGCGTCTCTCAGGCCTCACGTGTTCGTTTGAGGATTTAATTAATTACATCCATGACATAAGAACATTCCACAGTCCATTAGCTTCATGCAATACAAGAATGATTCAGATCCTGTTTAACTGTGTGAAATCTTACAAAAAGTAGCACATGTGCCTCCCTGACAAACGATGTACCTGCTGCACTCAGCCAACACAACGCCACTGCTCTGGGCTCATATTAGTGAAGAGTGAGAAATACATTTTAATTAAATAATATAAGTTTTATCTAATACTTTAGATATTTTATGAATACTATATTAATACTATTATATGCGTCATTATTTATCCAACGTCTTTAATTATTATGAATAAGTGAAAGTTTCCATCTTCCAGTTGAGTGATTGTGAAATGTGCTGTTATTCTCGTCATTAAAGGCGCAATAGCCGATTTTTTTTGTTTCTTTCTAGTACAAATAACATGCAAAAATATGTAGAACATGATACAAATAAACAATGGTTTAAGCCACTGCCTCAGCGCACGTGTATCATGTAGCTTGAAAAAACATTTAGAAAACCGCATTACGGCCCAGAATGTGTGTTTGTGTATGGATGAGCCTCCTGTCAGTCATTTTATAGACACGCCCCCAATGCCCTTTCACTCCGCCTCATTTAAACCAGAATAAACACTGACGGAGCTTTTCCAGGATGGAGTAACTTATTAGTGGTGAAGGAGATGAAATTGAACACAGAATTAGCAGCGTTGCTCCTGGACAGGTACGTAAAGGAACTGCTTAATGGCCGGCTTTACGTAACGAATCATTTTTTTGTTTCTTTACAGAGAACAGCAGCGACACTCGTAAACAACCTCGGAAATCACTGTGAGCTGAATTTTGAGTTTAAAGAGCTGTTACTTGGCTTTCAAGCAGCTGAACAGCCGATCTCTTAGCTAGCGATGCTAGTATGTTAATACTATAGCTTACAGCTCATGAGAGTTTCTTAAAAGTAAAAAGGGACAGCTGCTGCTCTCGTGAACATCCTCAGAAATCATTACCAACTGAAATTTGCATCTTTCCAGAGTCCTTGCTAATGTAACTTTAACCGAGATGTTTTGTAAGAACTATTGCTTGGTAATCTGTTTTTTGGTACGAAATTTAAGTCAAAAATAAATATTTCTGCTATTATCATCATTAGGAAAGATGAAAGAGCTGCCGTTTTGTCGAGGCCACAGACCTCAGAGACAGAACTGGGAAAGGCTAAGGATAAGTCGTCCTCTCTTCCAGGAAATTCCAGTTTTTGTTCATTTTCTCTGTCCGGTAATGCAACATCCCTCACCTGCTACATTAATGCACTTAAAAGCATGAAAACCTAGTTAGCTACTTGGGTTACATTAGCCAGCACGTTTTAGCCTGGATAATAAAGTTTCCAGTCAGCACACTAGAGCTCTCACTTGCTTGGTGGGTTCGCTGATAAAAGTATTCGTTTTTTTACTTCTGTACAGAAATGCTACAGATGTGATGGGTATAGATTACAGAGTTAAAAAAAAAGCTGGAGAAGCTTCTGATGATCGTTTTTTTGGGAATTCTTGGGAGTACTCATCTCCCTTTTAAAAGTTTTAAAGAAGCAGAATTAGTGATGTTATTAATAATATTGCCTGGGGCAGTGCTAGGACATTCAGTTGTCACCGAGTGACATTTCTTGCAAATTAACATTTGCTATTTTTACGGCGGCTTCCGCACGCGTTATTTCTCTTTTCGAAGCAGTTGCAGAGAAATTAAACGGCTGCTGTTATAGACGCCGCTGTGGGAAATCTTCCGTCTCCCAGCTGTGCGATTGTGTCGTCCAATGTAATGTCAATGTCATTAAGTGGGACGTTTCTCGCTAATTAACCTGCCCCAATTATCTCCCTTTTAAAAGCGGTTTTGGTGAAAACAGGTACTTCTTCGGCTTTACTGTAGCGTAACCGCATCCAACGACACGTGTGTGGGCTGCTAGAATAGATTTCTGTAGTCGCTTTACGAGCGGAGATAATTGGGTGAAAAAGGAGTTAAACACCACTTTTTTGACACATCACTCAAATCCGAGGCAACTTAATGAGCGTAGGAATAAAATGTCCGACCCCGGTGGGTGAATGTGGGTCTTGTACATGAGTGAGGAGATTTAATTAAGTGCAGAATTTCTAAGATTACCACAGAACAGAGAGAGAGAGAGAGAGACTGCATACACACACACCACACACACACACACACACACACACACACACACTCAACACAACACAGAAGCATGATTATTCCTCCATCGCTTTATACACTATTAAAAGGACCAGAGGGGAAAAGGAGGAACAATTGAGAGGACAGATGAAGAAATGAAGGAAAAATCAGCAACAGAAAAGGAGATGGATCCGTATGATGCAGGCTTTGCACGCTCTTTATAAGGGCTTAGTTTCAGTCCTCTGTTCTTCTAATTCAGTGTTTCACAAACTGGTCTTCTGCTCTCACAGCTCCCTGTATGAAGTCCTCAGGTACACTAAACACCTTTCTCAGGTGAGCTGCGAGAGCAAGAACATGAGCCGCCTGAAGGAGGCTGAGGATAGCTTTGGGAAACTCTGCTTTATGTTCCTTCGTTTCCTTTTACGCAGATTTTTTTTGGCATATCCGATTCAAGCAGGAAAGATTTTCACAAAAACACGTTAAATCTAAATTTATTTCAGCGTGGTTTCAAATCAGAATAGAAACGCCTGCACATGAGGCTCAGTTTGACCAGATGAGTCCGATTTTATTTACGTTTATTTTCTGATATTCAGGGCATGGCTCTTCTTGATGTCGGAGATTTGCAACAGGAACAGAAAACATGGATGGATACAAGCATGACAGCAGGTCAGGGAGAAAAGTATATCCCTCTACATCTCTAGTTCCCATGGTGACAGCAGTAACGAACATGGGATACACATGGCTTTTTCAGGTTTCGCTGCTGTTTGTTAAATTACATTACGTTCCATCATCACCCCACGCTACTCAGCATTCAAGTGGCTGTGCTGTTACTATATATAGCAGCCGATGGGGTTGTGCAAGCAAATGCTCCTCCAGTGAGCACAAACACATCAGAGCTTATCACCTGCAATTCTGAACGTCTAATGTGTAAATATGATTCAACACATGAACAAAGCTCAAGATTCTCTGGTTCTTCATATTCTGGTCTTCTGCGTTCATTGTAGTTTATGTCTTGTGTTTTGCATTCTGAGATTTGGATATCGTTAACACACACACTGCATGTGGATCCTCTCCACTCCCCTGAATCCTCACTGTTACAGAAAGAGAGAGAAAGAAGGCCTGGGTCCTGACTTACTGAGGCAGCATTAATTCTTTATTAGAGGAGAGCGAGTAGTGCTTGCTGTGGCGATTCTGCTTCATTTCACTTACAGTGAGAGAGAAGGAGAGCAGAGAGAGAGATAAAAATGCCATCCATCATCCACAAATAGGTTCTCATTCCAACCTTCTCAGAGCTCCACTCTGATTGGACAGTGACTTCCTCATTCCAGCAAGTCGTGCCGTCATTGGACGGCCCCATCTCTTTTTTCTTCCCCCTGCACGATGGCAAGAAGAGTCCAGATGTTGTAGTGTACTGAGCTCAGTAAGCTGCTACAGGAACACATGAGGTAATACACAGGGGATTTACAGACCCAGTGGATCATCCTTCATCCACAGCTTCACCTCAATAATGCAAATAATAACCTTCAAAATAATAACCTTCATGTGGACACACATTAGTTGGAATGTTTCCATCCACACTATTATGTGAGATGCACCTATTCCCATGCAGGACAGATGTCTTTACAGTTTCCCTTCACTGGAACTAAGAGGCTCAAACCTGTTCCAGCATGACGATGCCCCTGTGCACAGAGCGAGCTCCATGAAGACATGGTGTGTGAAGGTTGGAGTGGAAGAACTCGAGTGTCCTGCACAGAGCCCTGACCTCAACCCCACTGAACACCGACTGCACCCCAGACCTCCGCGACATCCCAACATCAGCGCCTGATCTTACTAATGCTCCTGTAGATGAATGAACACAAATCCCCACAGCCTCGCTCCAACATCTAGTGGAAAGCTTCCCAGAAGAGTGGAGCTCATTATAACAGCAAACACGAGGGGAATAAATCTGGAACGAGACGTTCAACAAGCACACGAGTGTGATGGTCAGGGGTGCAAATACTTTTGGCCATATAGTGTATGCTTGCTACATCTATATTCTGCTACTTAATCTCTGAATACACGATGACAGTGTTATAAAAAGACTGCAGTATTGAATGCCTGTATTTCCTTCTCCGTGTGCTCAGGTTTCATCGGCTGCTGACGGGATCTGTCACATTCAAGCCGCTGAGCCTACGTTTGTAGTCCGGTCGTTAAAATCAATCTTGTATTGTAACACACACTCTGATTCGTTCCAACCGGCTTGAAATTCGATCTGGAGTTGATCAACTGTTGGTCAAACTGTTTCTTTAAAAAAAGAAAAGAAAAGATCAGACTGTATGATAAGAGACGTCTATCATTGTACAAAAAGCCCAGTAAAATCTTGGCCACATTCCCTGGTGAGATCGTATCATCATCTATAGGTTCACTGCTCGTCATTATCTAATAAAGAAAGTCAGACAGTATTGTTCACACCGCCTACTGTTCATCACTTCAGACTCTGACGTTGCGTGTATTGTGTGTGATACTAAACAACCAGCTACTGACCGATAGCACTGAAAATACTAACACAAGCTTGAGTACTCCAGACCTCACCACTGGTTCCCACTTTGTTAACGACATAAAGTGTAGCCTCGGAGGATGATTGAATGACATGGAGGACTGGCTGTATATAAAGCGTCTTCCTCTATGGAGCCTTTGCCTTGGGATTTCCAGGCAGAGCCACACTATACAGAATAAACTGACACCACAGTAATAACACTACATAATAAACAACATAATAGATGGTGTACAGACAGTGTACCCTAACAACCATGAAATACCCAGAACTCTGTGTTTGATTTGCATGACCCTTCCCTGGAGAAAACACTGATAGCAACGTCCATTTAGACTCCATCTGTTGATTCTTGACCCTTCGGAGCTCTCACTGTGACGTGTGCGGCCTCAGGAGGGCGTAGGGCATAGTGAAGGTTGTGTAGGTGTTTATGTGATGGCATGTGACCAGTGTAACTTCCAGTAACTTCAGTTAGCAGTTCAGTTTCTTAGAAGAGTGTCAGATGTAGAGCTCTTGCTTTTCCAGTGTAGGGAACAGGGTCAGTTTCCAGCACGGCCCGTGTGCTCGTGGCTGACGCTGGACAAAGGCACACTCTCACAAGCGCACGAGTAATAAACTGAAATTTAAAATAAACAGCTGAAGGCAATCTGTATGTGTATACACACACACACACACACACAATATATATATATATATATATATATATATATATATATATATATATATATATATATATATATATATATATACATACACACACACACACACACACACACATACATACACACACACACGCATATATATATATACACACACACATTTTCAGTGCACTGTTTGAAATAGCGCCGTGTGGCATGAATGTCAACAGCAGTGTGTGTGTGTGTGTGTGTGACATGCTATAGGTGGCGTAGGCCACTATTTTTGACATAGTATGCGGTTTGGAACACAACCAGCGGCTCCTTACAGCCTATCTAGGGCACTAGGGATCCAGTCTCGGGGTGATGGGGGAGCGGGCAGCTCGAGTGAAGCTGATGTGTGAAAGCCGCAGCACCGGAAGTGCTGGTTACGTGTCTCGTGTGTGCGCGCGTTACTCACGTGTAGTGCTGCGGGAAGGTGAGGCTCTCCACTCCGCTCCACGGCACGCTGAAGATCAGGATGATGAGCTGAACGCTTAGCAAACACACGACGCTGAAGGACCGAGTCCGTATCGCCATGTTCCATTAACACACACACACACGCACGCACGCAGACACACACACACGCGCGCGCCCGCGCGCCGAAGAACGAAGGGGAAAAACACGGCTGAAAAAGGATTTCGCCGAGGAAAGGAGCTGTGATATCCGGGTGTGTGCAGCGCCGAGGCTCCTTTTAGTGCTGAAAGCGTGGAATAAATGAATAAATAAATAAATAAAAGCGGTGAGATGAGGAGGAGAAAGCTGACGATCTGATTAGTGAGGATGCCGGGAGGAGACTGCGGACCTGCTGGAGCCGCCCGCGCGCTCCTTCTTTCTCTCTCTCTCTCTCTCTCTCTCTCTCTCTCTCACACACACACACACACACACACACACACACACACACACACTCTGTCTCTCTCTCTCTCCCCTTACACACACACACACACACACACACACACTCTGTCTCTCTCTCCCCTTACACTCTCTCTAGCCTTTCTCTCTCTCTCTCTCTCTGCATCAGGCCCCATCACATCAACTCAACACTGATTATTTTCCTATAATAATGCATCACGTTGTGTGTTATTCTTTCTGATTTAATGGTAAACTCTAGCAAGCGACTACAGAAGTCTCTCATGCCTCATTCCCTCCCTCTCTCCCTCTCCCTCATACATGTGTTTGTATATTATATATTAGATGACATGGTCACTCACTGTCCCTCACCAGGTGGCAGGTGTGTGTGTGTGTGTGTGTGTGTGTGTGTGTGTGTGTGTGTGTGCAGCTCTCTCTGTGCTCCCCAGTAGGTGGGACAGTCTGTTGGGGTCCGAGTTAAAGTCAGGGATGATTTTGTTCATTTTGGTGAAGGACTCAGTTGGACTGTGGTTATATTTAGTGCAGTCAGTGAGGAAGTGCAGCTCTGTCTCTATTTAATTTAGAGTGCGCTGCTGGCACAGTCTCTTCTCTCGAGGCAGCAGGACTGTGTGTGTCGGCCGGCTCGATGGCCGAGCCATGCTCGCAGAGTCTGTACTTCGTCAAGGTGTTTCTCAGTTTTGGATCAGTCACCGTGCGCAGATAATGTGCCACGCCGTACTGTCTGTTTAAAGCCAGAGATCACTACATTTTACTCTGGAGTTTAGTTTGGGTTTCCCAATAGCTCAAATAGTCTACTTTCAGATATTCTCAGCTTTGAAATAGCTTGCTTTTCTCCTATAGACAGCTCTCTGGTCTTTATGTTGGTTTATCCTTTTTAACAACAAATGCAGTCTTCACAGGCCAAACTCAGGGACCAAACCAAGAGTTGACATTCAGAGCTACTGATTGTTTAAACAGAAAAAGGTGCCATGTTCTAAGTTGTTTAACACATCTAGATGTAAATATCAGGAAATGAAAGCTGTAATTCTGAGCCGTCGTCTCATTCATCTTTTGATCTCAAATCCAGATGTCTTCAGTGTATACCAAATAGAAAAGAATTGGCCTTGCTGTTCCAGTACTTTCAGAGGGAACTGTGTATCTCCCTAATGCAGAGAGCACGGTGTAAACTGGAAAATAAATAATCAGTTTGTTTAATGGGTTTCATCTCAAGTAGTGAGGTCTGGATGTTCTCATCACCACCAGCACTCACCGTGCTCTCCGGTCCTGCATTCCCTCACATCAACCTACTTCAGCTCATTCAGGAACATAACAACCGCCTGGCAGCGACCTGGCACTGAAAGCAACAGCCTCTGGGGCAGACAGCAAACACTAACAGTGACCTCATGATGTAGAGATATAAAGAAGTTAAAAACAGCCACATTGCTGCGATTAGGATCAAGCAGGGAACAGGGGCTGGTAGGGGAATTATGCAACATGCAACAACTGCAAGGACATTTGCATTAGTCTTTCTACAGAAAGCTCACTATACAGTATGTTTGTTTTAGCTCAATCACCCTCATCGTCCCTCACTTCAGTCTTGAGTAGGGGTGTTACAGTTTGAAATTTTCACAATTTGCTAACCTACGCTAAAAACCATCATGGATTCATGGTATGGCAGCATTGATCAACACACAGCATTGAAAAAACACACAATCCAGTGAAAGTTAAAGGAAAACTGCATTACAAAGTCTTGTATAAAATGTCGCTTTGCTCATCCTTATATATGTATAAAAAACAACATAAAACCAAAATGAAAAAAAAGATCAAATCATCTAATTGTTCTGTCCTAGAAAGATATTTTGAGAATGACTCTTCCATAAAATCTCATACAATGAGCCTCATTTATCAATCTTTTAGTAAAGTCGTGTGTAAATGTTTCCGTAAGCCAAATCGAACTACGAATTTCTGCCAGATTTACAGATTCTAAGTCTCGGAAAGGCTGATTCTCTTCTTCTGGTTTGAATATTTATTTTTGAAATGTTCTGCTGCACCGATTGTGTGATTTATTATACTGTTTACCAAATCTAGAAGAAAACGGGCCAGAAAATGATAACAATGTGCAAGGATGAGGACCATGAAGCACTTCTTGTAGCAAATTTACTCTCTCTCTCTCTCTCTCTCTCTCTCTCTCTCTCTCTCTCTCTCTCTGGAAGCGTGTTTTATCAGTAAATCCTGCATGACTCTAGTGGTGTGTGTTACAGCTGTTCAGCAGCAGCTTCTGTAGAGTGATCAATTGGCAGGCACACACACACACACACACACACACACACACACACAAACTTCAGCATCTGGGACATAGCCATGTTCGCCATATTCTCACTCTCTCTTTCTATCTATCTCTCTTTCTATCTCTCTCTCTCTCTCACACACACACACACACACACACACACACACACACAGAGTGCAGCAGCCTGTAATCCAGCTGCCATGCCCCAAACTGCACAGCCTAATTACTGACAACACTGGCCATGCTGTGCACTACAGGAGGGAGGAACTTTCTCTTCTTCTGCATCTCTTTCCCTCTCTCTCTCCCTCACACACACACATACACACACAGACACGCGCACACACTCCTCATCTCCCATAATTAGGCCGGATACAGCTCTCAGCAAGCTTTGTCTCAGACTTGTATCTCACTAATGTATTCTTGCAGTGGCATACAGAACAGAGCCAGGCTATAATCTGTGTGTGTGTGTGTGTGTGTGTGTGTGTGTGTGTGCATGAAGGTTCTTCCCATCCTTTCTGCACAGTCAAAGCTTCTGGCTGCTACAGAGAAATCACAGAACTGAGTAAGAGGATGATGATAGTGATTGGCTGATAATCACACACCACATTTACTCATATTCATTTAGCAGACGCTTTTATCCAAAGTGACTTACAAATGAGACAGAAAACAATCCAGTCAACGGATGGTGGAGGTTTTACTTAATGACCCAACAGTGGCTCTCAGCCAGTCCTGGGATTCAAACCCAGAACCTTAGCCGCTGAGCTTTCACAAAATGAGGACATAACGCACTATAACATATCAACCACAGCGCTGTTAAACTCTTGAATTTGATTGGTCAAGAGGCGTTGATTAATGTTCTGTAACGGCAGCTCTTACAGTAGTGCAGCAAATCTTTTAAACGTGTTCTTGTTTAATGAAGAAAAACTTACAATTGTTGATATGTCTTCTGTAAGGAGATGTTTATGCAACGTTTATGGAAGGAGTCTCCAGTGTCAGCGCTTTGTAACAGTCAGCGGTGAAGCTGGAACGTTAAGGTTTCCGACGTCTTCAGGTCAGAGGAGTTTATAATAACGCGTCACGTTGTGTGTTATTCTTTATGATTTAATGGTAAACTCTAGCAAGCGACTAGGAGAAGCTAAAGAGTAGCACTACATGTCTCTCGTGCCTCATTCCTTCCCTCTCTCTGCCTCTCTCTCTTCTCCAGATCTTCCTGGCTTTTAATCCATCTCTCTGTGGCGTTAATGAGTCTGACCTTAAAGCTGCCAGCTCCAGCAGTGAGAAGACTAGAGAAAAAGAGAAGGACAGAGAGAGGGGGACGTAGGCAGAGACACTCCACCTGTCTGCTACCACGTTGCAGTGGTTCCCTCTATTCCCTGTAGTCACAGACCTGGTGATGGTGCCGACGCTGCCTCAGGGAACCAGTGAACCTTTAAGAACCAGGCTGCGTTTCCATCAGTTTAAGAGCTGTGCCTGGGTCTTCATACAACCCTTAACAAATCCAAGCTATGAAGAAGTATGTCAGGTTTATTAATCGTGAACATTCTAAACGGGTCGTTCTCGGTTCTTCAGACACACCTGAGAACTGGATTAGTTTAGTCGAGTTGTTTTAGATTACTGCACATTCCCGATTTTGAACATCGAGGCCCGAAACCACGGCGAATACACACGATTCGAGAAGTCTCGGAAGCAATGACATGACCTCGCTTTGCTAAGACTGTTTAGTGCATCATACACACCGTTTTTAAATTCTAAAACGCTTCTCAGTGTGTGATCTAATCTTCTTTACGTCGATTAAGCTGGTCCTGAGCAGGTCTGAGTTTACAGACTCGTTGTCTTGGTAAGATGTCCGACAGCAGCCTCGAATTCCAGATGAATCCACGATCATCACCAACCCAATCCATCTCAGTACGAGTTACGTATGAAAAACAGGGACCTGTACTATTACGTAATCAGACATAGGAGTTTAATAGTAAGTTTAGGTCTAGTAACATATATTATTCTGTTTATTGTGTGTGTGTAGCTTCCAGAAAATTCCCAGTAAAATGGTCTTCTTACAACACAGACCAATAGTTCATTATTAATAGAATGCATTTTAATGGCGGCTGCTCAAGTTGTTGCCATGGTGATAACATGGCACCGCTTCCAAAGCCCTGACGTCACCATCCAGCAGCTGGAACTGAACAAACAAACCGGACAACCATAGATCAGCTGGACATGTAGATCCATTTCTCAGATATGATGATGCAGATAAACTACAGAGATCACACACCAGCTCATGAAGTCATTTCCTTTAATGATAAAACCCATTCAGCATGTGATCGCTGAAGTCATTAATGGAATCCAGTGTAGCTTTGAAATAAATAAACATGTTTACATTCACATATTAAATCCCAGTTTCCTCAAGGCATTACAGATGTCTTTTTTATTCATTTTTATCTCACAAATTACTGGCAAGTTGCTTTTCTGTAATGGTTTAAAGCAGTGGTTCTAATAATGGGATCTGTGATGTGATTTTTTTATTTATTTATTGTTGGAAATCATTATCAAAATGACATTTGTTTATTTATTACTGAGTTCTTGTTTCACTGCTCACTTGATCTGTGTTTAATCCAAACCTCAGTAACTCAAAGTCGGACTGGAAATAATCACCTTAATGTGTGGAGTGATTTGGGAAGTTCAGGAATAAAAAAAAAAAAGCTCTAAAGCTTCCAATAAACAGACAAAATATTAGCTATTGTACACATCTAAACGCTTCCCAAGTCCACGGACTTTATTTCACATAACCCCTGCTTTAAAAAAGGAGCTTTCTTTAATTGGCCTGTAATACGGTGTGTGTTTAGCCCCGCCCACTTCCTTTGGATTGACGTGTTAACTTTTTCACTTACCAGTCGAGTGCACATCAGTCTGAACTCCGCTTCAGAAGGCTCTTCAGTGTGTTAAGTTCTCTGCAGCACTGCCATGCTGTCTTCTTCCACTCAGCTTCCTCAGATGTTCTCCTCAACTCCAGATCTGTGGACCAGCTTTAAGGTTTCCACAACTCCACCTGATCTGGATCATTTATAAGCCCTTGGGTTTGGGTTGCAAGAAACTTGTGGAGTTGGAAACTTTAAATCTGTGCAGGATCCGGAGTTGAGAAAAGCTCCGAATCGCAACTCTGCCCTCTAGTGGCCATGCTCTGTTCTAACAAGCACAAAATACTGCATGGAAAGGTCCATTTTGAGGTTTTAAAATATTTAATAATTAAGATATGCATATAAATCAACCTTGTGACATCAAGTACAAATCAACACATCATCGAGTACGCGGCTAAGCGATTGTAAACATCGTAAAGTCGTCCTACTTCTAATTCAAGGTTATAACTGGCTTCATTATTTCATGAGCGTCCTCGTTAAAACACACAGAGCTCCCTCATGATCTCGCTGATTTAAGATTTAAGACTTCATGCTCTTCACTAAGACGAACGAGTGTCACTGCAACAGAGCAACACCATGCCGAGGCTGCAGTGCTGTAGCGCTGAGGTTATTATTTCTGATTTGATTTGCAGAATCCTGAGTGGCTGGATTAGAAGCACACGCTAGGAGGAGGCCGAGGTCTCGTACGGGACGAGTTCCCTCAGCTCTTTGGTGTTAAAAAAAAAAAAACTCGAGTGGAGAGATGAAGAGCAGCTGGAAGTGTAAAACACTAGGATGCTTTAATAGACTGAAAAACTAGTGTAGACTAGCGTGTGTGTGTGTGTGTGTGTGTGTGTGTCTAGGCTTCAGTGGTCAGGGTGGGCACGCTGGCGAGAGCAGGGATGAGGGTCTCATAGATGTGGATGCCTTTGAGGAACACGCTCTCGCTGATTAACTCGTTGTGGTCGTGCAGCAGGATGGGGGTGCGGTTCATTGGCGAGAACCCGATCGCAGGCAGACCCGCCTACACACACACACACACACACACAGAGAGAGAGAGAGAGAGGAGCATACAGAGAGTTTGTGAGACAGATTTCTGAAAACATTTGCGAGGTATGGACAGACAGACAGATATGTAGATATGTGAGACAGATTTCTGAAGTGAAGTGACGTGTAGCCAAGTGTGGTGACCCAGACTCGGTGCTCTGCATTTAACCCTTCCAAATGCACATACACACAGTAGTGAACTCCCAGGGATTCGGAGTTGGGGGCTCGGTGCCTTGCTCAAGGGTCTCACCTCAGTCGTGGTATAGAGGGTGGAAGAGAGCGCTGGTCATTCACTAACCCCACCTACAATCCCTGCCGGACCCGAGACTCGAACCCACCACCTTCAGCTTCACCATCGGGTTACGAGTCCGACTCTCTAACCATTAGGCCACGACTGCCCCCGAAGAGACGGTTTGTGAGTTATGGACAGACAGACAGATACTTAGACAGACTTGGTTTGAATAGATAGACAGATAGACAGATAGATAGAGTTTAGGAGAGACAGATTTTTTTGTAAATGTACTTTGATAAGTATAGACAGAGAAACAGGCAGTTTATGAAAGAGACAGATGCTTTTTATCTGTCAGCACTTCTGCATCCCACTCCAGTGGACTAACAACTCAGCCTCAGACTTAAATATAAGAAATTTACCCGGAGATAAAGGACTACAGTAGTGACATGCAGTGATTTATGCACAATAATGATGCTAATAGCAGGAAGAGGAGCGAGGCGGAGCGAGTCACGTACGGCTCTGATGAAGCGGCTGTCTGTGGCAGCGGGAAAAATCTCCTTCTTTAACGTCATGTTCCTGAGTGAGACACAGAGCAAGAGTAAAAAAAAAAAGATCAATTTGTCATACTGATATACTACAATCGCACTCCTGAGAGAGGACTTCAGAGGAGAAGAGCATGGGGGTGTGTGTGTGTGTGTGTGTGTGTGTGTGTGTGTGTGTGTGTGTGTGTGTGCTCACATGGACTTGCATGTGGAGCTGAACGCTCTCCACCAGGGGTCGCTGTCCTCTGTGGATGTAGTTTTCTGATTCATACCTTTCTGTTAAGGAAGGAGGAAAATGAACACGTTCACTGACCTGGAATCAGTGCGGTAGGGAAATGAACGGCTGCTTACAGACCTGCGCGAAGTCGTACGTGATGTCATCGCCCGCTTCCTTACACCAAGCCTTAATCTGCTCCTCAAACTCCTGCAGAAACACAGAAACACACACACAGCCCTTAGAGTTCATCACTTAGAGTGTCCTGTACGTCCTCGCAGCTCCAGCGCAAAACACCGTCCTTTAGATTCCTCTTCCAGTGTTCAGATCATGGCAATGTTTCAGTCTGATGGATACTGACACACACACACACACCTGCAGATTGACAGTGGGTGGGATTCTAATGTCGAAGCTGACGTCCATCTCGGCGGGTATGACGTTGTAAGCCACACCCCCTCTCACCATCGTCATGTTCACAGTGGTGACGTCACCCAGAGTGAAACACTCGCTCGTATTAAGCCTGAAAATGACACACACAAAATCAGTGAGATGGGACACACTCTCTCTCTCTCTCTCTCTCTCTCTCTCTCTCTCTCTCTCTCTCTCACACACACACACACACACACACACACACACACACACACACACACACACACACACTTGTTAAAGATTCTTCACTGTGTTTTCTCACTCACCGCTGTCTCTCTCTCTCCCTGAATTCCAGGAACAAATTAATGACCCGGCGCTGAAAAACACAGCAGAGAGGGTCAGACAGCTGTCTTACAGTCTTCAGACAGACAGACAGACAGACAGACAGACAGACAATAAGACAGTCAAGTGTCAGATTAATAAGTAAAGATACAGACACGAGTAGTGAGTCAGACAGACAGAAAGAGAGACAGAATCAGACAGTGTGGCATTTAAGAATGATCTACAGGCAGAGGGACAGACAGGTAGAGAGACAGACAGGTAGATGGTAAAGAGGACAGTGAGACAGATTATTAAGACAGAAGGTGGTTAGACAGACAGGCGGATAGGCGGTCAGGCTAACAGATAGACAGGCAAGCAGAGTGACAGAAAGTGAGACAGAATCAGGTGGTTAGACAGATACACATTCAGATTAACAGACAGACAGGTAGAGAGACAGACAGGTAGAGAGACAGACAGGTAGATGCTACAGAAGAGAGTGAGACACTCAGGCAAATCGTTGAGGCAGAATAGCAAAGAGAAAGATGGTTCGACAGGCAGAGAGACAGACAGGCAGAGAGACAGACAGGTAAATGCATGCATAATGTTACTGACCAGTTTTTCAGCAGCTGTGTTTTCCACAAACCTGGAGCCGTGACCCGGACTGCCTGGACACCGCACAGTCACCCCTACACACACACGCACACGCACACGCACACACGCACACGCACGCGCACGCACGCACACGCACGCGGTGAGTGAGTGGTTGAGTCAGTCACAATCTAAGACACTGATTATGAGATTAGATTCACTTACACCACGGATTCCTCTCTCCATAAAACACTGTGAAGGCTTCTGTGGGATTAGCCAGACCTGCATCACACACACACACACACACACACACACACACACACACACACACACACACACACACACACACAGGGCTGGGAGGGTTACTTTAAAACGTATTCCGTTGCAGTTACAAATTACTTCATAAAAAAAGGAATCAGTAATGTAATCCAAGCATCCCAATGTGAAAGTAATGTAATCTGATTACTTTTGGATTATTTCAAGGTCACACGTGTAAATAAAGTCAAGAGAAAAGCAGCATGAACAACATCAGCAACATCACAAAAGCACTTCAGAGAACAACTTTAGGGTTTCAGCTGAAGTTAGGATGGAAATGAGAGGTGACGTGACGGTGGAGCACATTTCTGCAAGAGCAGTAACTACATGTATTCCATTATTCCTAAAGCCTGCACACACACACACACACACACACACACACACACACACACATCTCTTAGGTCCCTCAAAGTTTTCCACAGAGCTACAGTGCTTTGTTAGTAATCCAGTACCAGGCTCCATTTAAGGTGGCACTGCGCCCAGCCAAGCAGAGTTACACAGTGTGATGAGCAATACCACCTTAAATTAACCCTTAGTGCTTAGTAATGTTCTACAGGGGAGCCAAAGTCATAAACATTACAGACCAGTGAGTGTGCTGTCCACATGTGCACTTTGAAGTGTGTGTGTGTGTGTGTGTGTGTGGGTGTGTTATTCATTTACCCTCATCCAAGGCAAAGCCGACATTGAGCTTGTGAAAAT
>CM040994.1:952272-969061 GCA_022985145.1 Pangasius djambal
AAAAAAAAAAAAAAAAAAAAAAAAAAAAAAAAAAAAAAAAAAAAAAAAAAAAAAAAAAAAAAAAAAAAAAAAAAAAAAAAAAAAAAAAAAAAAAAAAAGCAAAGTGGACAAGTTTCTCAGAATAAGACTGAACTGGACAACTGTTTGAGATTGCTAGTTTGGGCCAAAATCTTAATACACACACACACACACATATATACATAATCTATAGTCTTAGGCTGATTCATGACCTGTAGGTTTGTTCTATAGCAACTAGTCGCTATGTTTTTAAACGGACATGTAAGTAAGGAATAAAACACTTGGGGTCATGCTGTTACAGAAAAATAATCCATGCTGGAAGAGTGTGATGAATTTGTACTGGGATGATTTTTTTTTAACCTCCTGACCAATCAGAAGGGCCTTTTTTACCTGGGACAAACATCAGGTGGATGGTGCGAGGGAACGTCTTCCCCGCAGCCTTCAGACGTCGAATAGCTTCGATATACCTGAAAAACACACACGTGTAGCATTTGATCAGCAGTTATCGGTCACTGATGCGTGTATAGTCTGATCGCAGGTATGAACGGAGGACAGAGTACAAACACACAGGGCGCAACTCACTGTATAGTGACCGACTTCATGTCCTGGGATCCTCTGCCATAGATGTTCCCCTCAGCGTCCTTCACAGCGGCGAAGGCATCGTACTTCCAGTGCTCCTGCAGAGTCCATCACGCACACATGACGCTGTCTGGCTTTAAGCCCTTATCTCTCTACATCCTTTTTTTAAATCACTGGAATATCTCTGCCTTTTGATCAGCACTTCTCCTTATTAATTTTTTATCTGTTCTTGTATCAAATTCAAGTCAATTATTGTGCACTTTTAACAACAGACCCCGTTATAAACATAACCAGATTATTTATTAGCCCCTATAATCATGTACCTGGAGCAAAAAGTCCCTTTTTGTGGAGGAATTAATTTTAATGACTTTTACATTTTTTTCCCCACAAATGTTATACCCATATTTAAAAAAAAAAAACACACACACACTTGAGGTTTACGACAATTTAAAAAATATACGACATACTATTCTTCTTCTATTTAAACCTATAACTTTTTCCATATGTGACAAGCAACAGTAAGAAAATAACAAGCACTAACACCACCTAATAAAGCTTAATAAGACCTATTAATACTTAATAATACTCAATAATAATAAGCAACTCCCTTTTTTAATCAACTACAGACAGCACAGTCTGACCTTTGTGTGTGCTAACGGCCCACAAGGCCGAGGTTTGTGAAATTACAGGTCCAAGTTCACCAAGATAAAGTAACAGTAACGGCTGCTGGAAGTAAGTAAGTGTGTCTCATGTCCTGCTTACTTTCCCATTCAGTGAACAGACTTCTGAATTTTATTCTCGTTTGGTCCGTGCTGCTATAGCTGAGAAAGCAGAAAAGTGTAGTTTTCTCCCTATCGCCATAGCAACTGGTCAAAAATCATAAACAGCACAGCTAAGCCGCTGAGTTCAGCAGTCACCTGACTGAGTATGATACGAGAGGAATATTATTTTTGGCAGAGACATAAAAAGAATAAAGGTGAGTGCAAAGCAGATTTCTAGGAGTCTACTGGGAGGGTGTTACTATTCTCGCAACCTCGCCTGAGGCGCCACAGATCCACAGGCCGACCCGAGTCATAAATCAGCTTTACAGAGATCCAGATGTAGATTGAGATCCCTAATGAAGAAGCCAGAGGCGGCAGTGGGGCTGGAAAACTCTCTGAGTCAACATGAGTAAGAAACTTCAAGAGGAACCAGACTCAAAACACAGAGTGACACCGGATTACAGAGCGATGATAAATCATTACGGTATACGCTCAGAGATCGCGTGGTCACGTGTCACGTGGACGTGCGCTGTCCCTGCCTGAACCACGCCATCTATTCGCTTTTAATGTAGTGTGAGGAACCATCGGGCTCTGTCGTGTGTGTGTGTGTTTGCAGTACCTGGTACACAGGAACGACGTCGGTGTGAGAGTTGAGAAGGATGGACTTCAGCGCGGGATTCGTGCCTGTCCATGTCAGGATGGTCACTACTCTACCAGGACACACCTGAGACGCAGCACATTTATTTACATTTATTATGTAATGTATAAGACCAGCTCTAATTCATTCCTGGAGATTAAAATAACAATACGAACAAATCTACTATAATTCTTTTAATCCTTAACGTAATGCAGATATACAGAGAGCTCTCCAAATTCTCTCCATCAGCCATGGTGTCTGAAGATAGCTCCTTTAGTGTTACTTTTCTTCCGTGGGGACTCACTGAACTGTTCCTTTAAACATGTAGCCTAAAAAAAACTAACTGCTTAACGTCTTTCCTCCCCTGATCCTCCCCCGGGACGGGTCCCGCGTTCCCCGGATCATGTTAAGGTGTGTTAAGGTGCTACAGACTTCCTGTGTCGCTCATTATGAACTTCCTCATACTGAGCTGCTGTACCTCCACTTTCTTCATGGGCAAACCGAGTTCTTCTGAAATCCTGCCGAGGAACCCGAGAGCAGCATCTGTAGCCACACCCACACACACACACACACACACACACACACACACACACACACACACACACACACACACACACCATTCCAGTCAGCATTTCAGTCAAACCCGTGCAGCCAAACATGCTGACTCTGATCATTTTCTTGGCATGTCAGCGTGTTGAGCGTGTTCAGCGTGTTCCTGTGTTTGCATATCCGAGCTGTGTGATCTATCAGTGCCAAAAAAATAAATAAATAAATAAAAATTAGTAAACCTGATTAAATTCAAATCATGTGTTAAGGTTTACGGCTGTAAATAAAGTGACAGATCCGACAGAACAGTGTGTGTTGTAGATGCATCATTTAATCAAAGCTGTTCTCTCAGGAGCCTTTGGGCACAAAGATTTGCACATATACTGTATGTATCAGCTCTAAAAGTAGATTTATTTAAATATATATATATATATATATATATATATATATATATATATCCATATTTATAAATGTGCTTTGGCATATCCTGTGTTGTAATGTTTTTTTTTTTTTGTTTTGCTTTTTGTTGTTGTTTCTCTTCTTTTTCACTTCACTGATCATGAAAATGCCAACACAGGTTTTTATGATGCTTGGATGGAAAAAGTGTTAATGCACAGCAAAAGATAGAGAGAGGAAAAAAAAAAAAAAGAGTGACTGTTGATAAATTATTAATAATGTAGTTCCTTCTTCGGCTGAATGAAAACCTGACCCCCTGCCCCCCCCCTCTCTCTCTCTCTCTCTCTCTCTCTGTGTAAAAGTGCAGGATAAACAACACTTTGCTGTGCTCAGCTTTGAGAAAGCCCCTTGTTTCCCTCGTCTCTAGCCGGGTTCGCTCTAACTCGCCCGAGCATCCCTAAAAAAAAAAAAAAAAACACCCCCTCTACGGAGAAACGAGACGGATCTATATCTGACGAAGCGTGGACCATCCTAACCGGCTTTTTCCAGATATGACACACAAGACTGATTTACGACAGACAGCTGTACTCAGGTTTTCCTCAGGCGGAATAAGGAGATGAACTTAGACCAAAATTAAACTGATCCTCCTCTACTCTACTCGTGATTATTGATCAGTTAGTAAAAAGACTCTTCACTTGTTTAAGCCATAATAATTAAAAATAAATAAATAAATAAATAAATAAATAAATCAGAACCATGACTCCAGGACAAATGAGTGTCACTGAGTGTGTGTGTGTGTGTGTGTGTCAGTGATCAGTGACTGAGGTACCGTAGTCTGGTTCCGGATGGACCGTCTTCAGACGGAGATATTCCCTGAAAAGGGAAACGGACGGATGTTCACTCGCTCCTCCTCCTCCTCCTCCAGCATTCTGTCCATCCTGATCAGGCAACATGCCGCCTTCTCTCAGAGATGATTAACCAGCAGGAGCTGACAGCTCACACACACTAACACACACACACACACACACACACACACACACATTAAACACTGCTGCTGTGTCAGCGCTTCGTACAGAACTGTCCTCTGTCCTGTACACATCCATTTATTATAAAACACACACCTCATTGTTATTATTAATATTATATGTCTGTTTTCTCTCTTCCTCAAAAGGTTAAAAGTTCATCATAAAGGTCATAATAAGCATGACAAGCTGCATGTTTATAACAAAATATTACTTTAAATAATATTCACATAAACTAGCTACTTAGCGAAAATGACCTTGGCTTCGTGATTACAGCAATCCTTCCTTTCTAAAGCTTGAAAATTCAAATAATAAATAATAAAAATAACAACTTTTTTTTTTTTTTTTTTTAAATGACCTTGGTTTCATGATTACAGCGTTTTTCCTGCTTTATGAAACAGAAATTAGCGGTACTGATCTGGAATCAGTGTCCGCCACTGGACTGGGTTTTTAAAATAATGACAGTTAAGACAAAGCTGATCTGAGAACAGCAGTAATCCCCGTTATAGCTGGGAAGCCGCTAAATTGGCATTATTGATTATTAATGCTTCACAGCAAACAGAACAGCGAGCAGTGATGCCAGTTTCCTTCCTAACACCTCACTTAATCCCTGGATTTAACATGTTTATGTCTAAAACGGTTTGAAAGTCGATCTAGAAAAATCTTAATCCAATAATTAAATAAATAAAATAAATAACTGAAGTGTTAGCTAGCTGACTTGGCTAGTTAGCTGCACGCAGGACACAGCGGATTTTACCTGCTCAGGTTCAGGAGAATAAATTCACTTTCCACCAGCCGACTTCTGAAATCCTTCAGGATGAAAAGAGAAGCTGAAATTTTATCTCACAGTTTCGCAACACAACTTCCCACAACGCGCACTATTTTCGCATACTATGTAGTACGCTAGTGTACAGACTGTTCCCCCTGCGTCCACCACAACGCCTCAAAACACAAGGCTAAGCATGTCGATGCTAAGGAAGAGCAAAACTCATAAACACAAAATGGAGCTTGTGTTGCATTTTTATAGTCTATTTCCAAGCGTACTAGTTTCTCATACTATTAAGGACGGTAGTGTCCTGATTTGAGCTCCTGTTTGTTTATTAACGGACGCGACCAGGAAATGTAATCGATCACCGATTCATCCATGCGCTCACACGCCATAGAGAAAACCCCAGAGTTTAGTTTAGTGTGTTTATGGGAGGATTCTACCTACAGAACTACAGTTACACTGTTGATTAACAGCTTATTACCACCACTTTTTATAGTTTAGCTCAAATCACAGTGGACCATTTTGAAATTAGAAATTTTACTCCCTAAATAACACAGCAGTGTGACTGGGATAACTATAAAGCTGTTTAATCAGTTTTACACAAACTACACAGCCAAAAGTTTGTGGACACCTGAATATCACACCCAAATGTGGTTCTTCTCCAAACTGCTGGAAGGTTTGAAGCACACGATTGTATAGAGTGTGTGTGTGTACTCTAGCATTACCTGTTCCAGCATGACGATGCCCCTGTGCACAAAGCGAGCTCCATGAAGACATGGTGTGTGAAGGTTGGAGTGGAAGAACTCGAGTGTCCTGCTCAGAGCCCTGACCTCAACCCCACTGAACACCGACTGCACCCCAGACCTCCTCGACATCCCAACATCAGCGCCTGACCTCACTAACGCTCCTGTAGCTGAATGAACACAAATCCCCACAGCCACGCTCCAACATCTAGTGGAAAAGCTTCCCAGAAGAGTGGAGCTCATTATAACAGCAAACACGAGGGGAATAAATCTGGAACGAGACGTTCAACAAGCACATATGAGTGTGATGGTTGGGGTGCACATACTTTTGGCCATATAGTGTATAATAATGAGTTAATAAATATAACAATATTTACACCAGTACAGTAATTGTAGTTGATGTTTATCTCGCCGAAAAGACATCCATTGAAACAGATTAATAACAGATTATAGTCATTATATCGGTATTACATTACATTATTATCTACTACAGTGTCTGTGTTGACATTTCAGCTTGATACCTGCGCTCATATTACTGTCAGAGTCCTACATACTACATCTAGTGCAGTTTTCAACATTTCTAAAATAAACTTTATGACTGAATGGTGACACCAGTTCTGCTTTACTGCTTAAATATTAGTGTGCTGTTGTTAATCTTCCTGATTAACATGATTAATTGGAGATATTACAGCAGTAATATCAGTAAAGGAAATCTCCTTTAGCCTTTTAAAAGGTTGGAATCCTTAACATTATGACATGGTGAAATGTGTGTGTGTGTGTGTGTGTGTGTGTGTGTGTGTGTGTAAATGTATTACACAAAATAATAAATCCTGGCAAAAATCAACCCTGGCATAGTCATGCCAATAAGGCTCCTTTTATTTGAGTTAGTGTTTTAATAACGTTCAGCTCTTTTCTATTTACAAGCAACAAACCACACCTGCTGGACTGTACACACAGACTGTACACTGTACACACACACAGTCTTCAAATAAATATGCTTGGGGGAAATAAATAACTACGTCACGGCTGAACACACCAGGTGGAACTGTACTGCAGTAGTGTAAAGTGCATTTAACAGAGAACATCAGAGAAGTTTAAGGAGGCCTACAAGCGAAAGCGTCCGTTTAAACCAAGTGGACGTCTTAAAAAAGTTTTTTTACATGCACACAAAGCATCGCAAAGCTTCACCGGGAATCAGGGCCAAGCGATGATCCACAGGTTCAGATTGTCAGAAGTTCCACCAGGTTCCTACGTTACCGGTGTGTGTTTTCTAGAAACCGGTGAAGTGGTGGTGCGTCCTGGAGCGCGAGGCTCACACACTCACCACAGGTTTATCTCGTGACATTGCACAACATCACAGACTGAACAGAGAGCGTGGGAGAACATCACCTCAGCTACCTCAAACAAGCTGGAGACTGGGTTAAGTTAACGATCCCGATTCTTCTCCGCAGTGTATCCAATCGGTTGGAAATCCCTAAATTCTGGAAAAGTATTGTTATTGTTAAGCAAAAAAAAAAAAAAAAAAAAGAAAAAAAACTTGCTTTTTTAAATAAGCAATTTCAGATAAAGCAGCAGTGACAGTCTGTATTTACACATTTTATCATCTGCATTTCAGATTTCACTACAATTTACACTGCATGAGGGGGGCGTGGTCTATGGGCCCGGAGTGATACGGCAGGAAAAAAGAGAAGTGATTCAGTGTTATGCTACAAGATGTGATGAGAGCACTATGTCACGAACAAGCCACGCGTTCGGAATAAGAGCTGCACTGAAAAAGTCAGAGGTGAAATGGGTGTCTCTCTCTCTCTCTCTCACACACACACACACAGGAGCGTCGAGCTGACAATGTCATCAACTACACCATGTTTTTTTTTTTTTTTTTAAATATGGCACTACAGTTGAGGAGTTGAAGTGATGCATCTGTTTTATGTTTCAGAAAAACTAAACGTTTTAAAGCACCGCCTCCTTCCCCAGCCGTGTTAGTCGAGTGTGTTGAGGAAGTGGATCAGCGCCTGGTGGAACTCTCGCGGTTTGTCCATGTAGCAGGCGTGACGTGCTCCCGACAGCTTAACCACCGAGTGATGAGGGAGATGCTGCAGGTTCTTCAGAGACTGAGAGCCCAGATTAGTGTCCAACTCTCCAACCACAATCAGAGTCGGAGTCTGAAAACACACACACACACACACACACACACACACACACACACACACACACACACACTATTATAATGCTGCAGTTACAGCTTTACCTCTGACTGTTGCAAAGCACTGACACTGGAGACTCCTTCCATAATTGTTACATAAACATCACCTTGCACAAAACTTCACCATATCAGTGATTTTTTAATGTCTGCTGTACGTTTCCCTGTGAATGAGCCGTTACTATAGAAACGATAACATATCAGAACGAGTGCATTAATATAAACCTGCGATTTGCAGCTGCACTACTGTCAGAGCTGCTGTTATAGAAAACTAATCAACACCTTCACACCTACAGTACTGTAAAGCGCGCACACACAGGCACACACACCTGGATGTCGTGGTACTGCTGTGGACTGAGTGTTCGGGTGGCGACAGGTGCGATGGGGATGAAGGCTCGCAGCTGATCGCTGAACCTCTGCAGGAAGGGCAGAGCGTAATGGCCGCTCATAGAGGGAGTGATGAGAACCGGAGCGCGAACTCCCAGAGCCTCGAGGAAATGCTTCAACAGATCCACACGACTCTGCTCCGACTTCACCGACTCCGACGCTGGAGACTTCCCAAAACCTGGAGGGGGAGAGAGAGAGAGAGAGAGAGAGAGAGAGTCATAGAGAAAGAAAAGTCACAGAGATAGATGGAGTGAGAAAGTGAAAGAATGAAGAACAGAGAAGCAGACAGACAGACAGACAGATAGATAGACAGACAGATAGATAGATAGACAGACAGACAGGTATACAGACAGATAGATAGATAGACAGTAACTAACTATCAATAGTTAGTGAACACGATAAATGGAATTTAAACGGAACTAAATGAAATGATAAACGGGAATAAAGGGCAGGTGGAAGGCGGAGCTTGGTGTCGGTGTTTGCTGTTGTAGTGATTAAACATTTCTTCAGCATGTCAATGTGTCAGTGTCTGATTCTCTCTCTCTCTCTCTCTCCCTGTTGTGTCTATAACACGTCGTCTGTGCACTGAGGGAAAGCGGGGTGTGTGTGTGTGTGTGTGTGTACCCGGCAGGTCCAGAGCCAGTGCCTGGTAGCGGTTAGTGGCGAGCAGACTGAGCGTGCCCAGCTCCTCCCACGTCCTGGAGGTGAAGGCCTGACCGTGCAGCAGCACCACCTGCAGCCTGACACAGGAATTACACCACCGTCACCTCACGCCACAACCGCAACAAACTTTATTCTGCATTCAACAGATCTGTTTCATATTATACATATCATTCATAATTATACTCCATATATCTGTATCTATATCTATAGTTGTATTTCTCAGTCTGTTTTCATCATTATAATAAATAAGGCACTAATAAAAAATCTTTAGCTACTTTTTTGCTAAATAAATGCTTTATTTTGACTGTGTTCCTATTTTATATTATTTTTTTTTACTTTCTCTATAATTTCTATCACTATTGTTTGTCATCTTTTCATATAAAGCACCTGGAGATTTTAGTAAAGAAACCGTGTTACTTTCATATTGTACTATATTATTTATTTATTATTTTACAGCATTTTCAGGTTCAGCAGTGTATTGAATAAGTGCCTGATGTTTAAATAAATATGAGATTTCATCAGAAATGTGCTGTATCTTCTTTCTTCCTTCGCCATGGTAGTCTTTTACATTTACAGAATTTGGCAGTTATAGACGTATTGGAAAGAAACGCTGTTCGTTATATTGTGAAAATATTTATTTTTATATTAGTGCGCCATGTGTGGAGGTCACATGACCAGACCAGACCTGGGCAGGACCTGTCTCCCGGACGAGTCCACAGGAAGGGCCTCTCTGAAGAAGAGCGGCGGGTCGCTGGGGATCTGTCCCGTGCGGACGGTGATGTTGATGGGCGACGGAGAAGCCGAGATGAGCCTCTGTGTCCTCTGCACGGCCAGAGACGGCTCTGTGTTACTCTGTCTGATGGAGGACGGCAGCAGCAGGTACAGCAGCACGGTGAAGAGCAGCACCAGGCCGAGCACCACCGCACGGTTACGCAGGAAGCTCATCGTCTCTCTGGAGTGTCCAATCTGGTGCAGGAGAAAGACTTTACATTCCGTTTATACTCATCATGATCATAACTGACCAGGTGTGATTAATATAAAGGTCCAGCTATTAAAGACAACACAACGCGTACTGACTCTTCTGGAGGTAAAATTTCCACGAATGTGATGCTGATTAGATTAGATTAGATTAGATTAGATTAGATTCTCCCTCTTGTTCAAGATCTCTTCCAGAAAATTCCGTCGTACTGATCATCTCAACCTTCCCTACACAGAGACATAAGGATTTCATTACTTAGATTAGGCCAAAATAAATCTGATCCCTGCTGGAAAAAATCATAACGCAACAAACAAAACTGAAAAATAAATGTTTGGCGATAAATGAAATGAGTCACTTAAAACTGTTTGTCTTGTTATTGCGTTGTTTAAAAGATAATCGAATCATAAGAACCAAAAGCATATGACTCGATTCACTCAAAAGAATCGTTTCGGACATTACAGACGACGTGGGGCGAGAAAAGGATTCGAATCATTTAAACTGAACACAACGAACCGACTCAGTCAAAAGAATCGTTTGGGACATCAGTAGAGGGAAAGAACGGCGTCCTTGACTGGCAGGTGGAGGTCACGTGACCTGTGTAGTGCCCACAAAGCTTCACTGTGGTGTACAGTACACGCTGCTGCAGTGTGCACTAGGCAGTATACAAGGATGCTATTTGGAACACACACACACACACACACACACACACACACACACACACACACACACACTAGCTGAAACTCCCCTATATAGCGGTTTTTACTTCCTCTGTAGTGCACTACACATGAGATAAGATGGCATTTGGGATTAATCGCAGATGGTAAGTGCGCAGATCAGGGAGCATGGCTAAGGTCAGCACTTGACTCGAGCTAACTCACACTTCAGCTAACGGAATGAGAACAGGATTAGCATCGACAGCATTCCCGGAGTCCCACTCACCTACAGAGAAACGCACAGAGCACGCACATCGGAGCAAAACGCTGGAAAGACGTGTTTATTCAGGACGGACATCTTGACAGCGCGGTGCAGGATTTGCTCACGTTATGCACCAAAACAGTTCCGGGTGGAAACGCCTTCCCTGCGGACAATGGTTCCGCTGTGGCTTCTGTGCCACAGAATATTCTGTATATTCTGCAATATACTGTAATTATACACCACAGTGTGCAAAACTAATTGCACTCACCTGCTTCTGACTCTTAACAAGATCATTGATCAGTGGTGTCAGTGTTTAAGCAATTTAACCACAGCACTGTTGAGTTTTGGACTGTGATTGGTCAGAAGGTGTTGATTAATTTTCTATAACAGCAGCTCTGACAGTAGCGCAGCTGCAAATCACAGGTTTATATTAATGCACTCGTTCTGATGAGTTATCGTTTCTATAGCAACGGCTCATTCACAGGGACGTGTATGACGATTTAAAACATCTGTGTCATTGTTGATATGGAGAAGTTTTCTTTAGTAGGTATTTATGGAAGGAGTCTCCGGTGTCAGCGCTTTGTAACAGTCAGAGGTGAAGCTGTAACTTTAGGTTTTCCGACGTCTTCAGGACAGAGGATTTTACGCTTCTTTGCGGTTTCTCAGTAACACGACAAGCTACATTTTATTATTTTTTTTGTCTTTTTAACGTCAAGAGAGAGAAAAAAGAGAGACAGGGAACGACTGTTTAAAGCTGCTATAACGTAAGCGAGAACAGGAACTAGGGGACATGTACGGCAGAGGCTCTACAGATTAAAAATGGTGACGCGTTTATTTAACATTTCAGGAAGGAGTCTCCAGTGTCAGAGGTACAGCTGTAACTTTTATGACATCTTCAGGAGAGAGGAGTTTACGCTTTGGAGTTTCTCTGTAACATGACAAGCTGCGTTTTTTTTTTTTTTTGTCTTATTAACTTAGAGAAAAAGCCGCTATAACGTAAGTGTGAACAGGAGCGAACTTGTTTCTTGGACATTAAAAGTAACTATAAATGGATAAAAAGGATATGATTTTTTAAAATAAATTAGAAACACTTTAGAATGAAAAAACACTTGAGGATGTGCTGTTATAAGAATTTTCCTGTAACTTTATGCCTCCAAATGTTTTATTCCTTACTTATTCAGCTTGTGCATGTATGAAACAACCTTCTTCATGAAATTAGACGTCACGTGCTCAGTTCCGACTGAGTGACTGTGGATGTGTGGGTGAATTCTTCTACAGTTTGTAGTCCATTTCTGCAGAATTTATCTGGGAGAACATGATTGTGAAAGACTGCGGCTTCGGCTAAAACAATGTGGGTCAGAGCGTCGGAGCTGTAATGAGTAGGAAGCAGGGCATTGTCTCACCCTGAAGGCGCCTACACACTCATTCTTGCATGATTCACAGGTCATATCTGTATGAATGATCTCATAAACGCTAAATCGGTGAACACGCTCAACCAATTTAAGCAGTAATAAACCCGGCCTACTCTGAGCAGCGCTGCGGCTCGCCATCGCGCCTTGAGTAAGCACATTCCCAATGCTTCGGGAATGTGCTGGAAAATAATCAGAGATTAGGGAAGTTCTCGCTCGGAGGTCACAGACTGAGGGGAGTGAGCAAGTGGGAGTGGACTGGGAGATATCTGACAGAGCAACGAGATCCCGAGTCTGGTTTGAGTTATGGAACAAGGATTTCTCTGTCTTTCCAGACCGGTAATGTTGCCTCTGGCAGCTTTCAACAACCAACCCCCCGCTAAGATATGGGACAGATCCCAAAAAAATAAAGGAGGGAAAAAAAAAAAAAAAAAAAACAGGGCATAAGTGAAGTTACTCAGCATGTGTAAGAAACCGCAGGAGCTAAATAGAGAAGCTAAGAAGCAAAGCGTGAATAAATGGCTAAAACAGAACAGTAACATCTCGCTTATGCGGCTAAACGTGCAGGCTGAGGTGTAGGAGTTTATTTCTCAGAGATGACAAAAGTGTAATGTTGCGTGAACAGTCATAAAAGGTTGAATATTAAAAAAAACTTTTTTTGATAACTTTGTTGATAGGGAGAAGCTTCCTGTAGTGTTTGTGGAAGGAGTCTCCAGTGTCGGAGAGTAACGCTGTAACTTTTCCGACGTCTTCAGGACAGAGGATTTTGCGCTTCTTTGCGGTTTCTCACTAACATGCGGAACAAGCTGCATTTTTTTTTTTCTTATTCACTTCCAGAGAGAGAAGAAAGAGAGGCTGGTGAGGGAACGACTGATTATAGCTGCTATAACGTAAGTGACAACAGGAACTGACTCGTTTCATAGATGGGCCAGGATATTAAATGTAATTATAAAGGGAATTTAAAAAAAAGTATAACGTGTCAGAGATTATTAATACGTATAAAATTGTAATTGTTTCACACCACACGGACATGGATTGTTTTCCTGAAACCGCACTCCCCCAAGTGTTTTATTCTGTAGTTGTCACACACCTGGTGCATACAGTACGGTCCACAAAAACCTCTCGTCACACCACGGCCCTTAAATCATTGATTTATTGTAAAATAATAAGAAACATCAAGTTACAATCATTTGGATTTGCACCGACATGTAAAACGTGTTTATCAGTGATGTAAAGAATCCACTGTAACACTCTCCGGATCAAACCAAACCGTCTTCGGTTTAAAAATAAAACAGCAAGCAGGATTTGGTTTCAACGTTAAAGCGAGAAGTGAAGGCCCTTGGTGAGATTACCGTGTTTTCCAGGCAACAGGTCAGTCGCTCAGACTTGAGACGCACTTATATGGCACTTATTTTCAATGTTACGCTAGCACCGAGCTAATGGCAGTGTATCTCCCCAAACCCAGCACACCTACCGCACACACACACGCACACACACACACACACACACACACACACACACACACACACACACACTCAAACAGGCAAGGTGTGACCTGGCAGTGAACGTCACAGCATGTGATAAAAGGCAAAGAATGTGTCACGTAGTCTAGAAAAAACGGTAATGCTGGTAATAATACAGTAATAACTGCCTAATACAGAGTTCAGGTCTTTGTATTGGAGACAAAACACACTTCTACACACACACACACACACACACACACACACACACACACACAGAAACATGATTCCACCCACAAAGAGACAAAAGTTCAAAAAACTATAAAAACCAATGGCACTTTAAACTCTTCCAGTTTGCTGCATGTGATGAGCGAGACGGCGGACGAGGATTCCAGCTCTGTGCTTTGGTAGATGATGAAATACGACTTGTGTGAAATGTTCGTGTGACACCATCCACCCACATCAGACAGAGGCTTCGGGTGAACTTTAACTTGCGTAGTCTTGTTTAATCTTAGTTTAAAGTACGCTGTGTGTCATTTGGCCTTTAAATCCGCAACGCCACGGACGCAGGGATGCGAGAAAAACAAAAGAAATCCAGCAGATTAAAGCTGAAACACAGGACAAAAAAAAAACAGTGCAGACAGGCATCGTAATACAGACATCATAAACACACGATAATGAAACGGTTAAAGGATGCATGTGTGTTTAATCAACGCTCTACGTCACTCACGGACAGTCATGGCTACGTCTGCGTTAGAGCGGCCGATGAGTATAAAACACTGCGGTATTTTGCTGAGGTAAAGATTTATGTGCTGATCATTACGGATAATTCATTTATAAAAGGTGCGGTGTAGAGTCAGATACGCTTCATTGCCAAGTTCATTTCCATACAAGATCCATCTCTCCGTCCTGCTGAACGCTAAACCATCGACATGATCGGATTTTCAGAGGAAAAAAAAACAAAACAAGGCGTTATCGGTGAAACTTTCAGTCATCGCCCAGCTCTAATCTCTCATCTGCTTTTAATCTCCTCAGCGTGGAGGTCTGCTATCTCCTGATACGACTCCTCTCACCGCTCCCCGTGGTGTTTTTCCACCAGCGCAGCGAGCCTGACGTGGAACCGCTGCCCACTTCTCCACCGCTAAAGACGGGTTCTCAGCCAACACAATCAGTCTGACTCTCGCACCAGACGGCTGCTGAAATGGAAACGTTAAAAAAAAACAGCAAGCGGAATTGGGAGATTACTGACTAAATTAATATTCGGATGAATGTTTTACTGGGACTTTTTTTTTTTTTAATATAATTGAATCGGTCAGAATTGAATTTCATCGTGCCCTCCTTAACACTCCTTAACATCTGATGTTGTACTTTAAATGAGTGTTAAAGGTACACCACACACTGGCTGAAGATACGGAAATGTTTTCTGGGTGGACGGGAAGATGCGTAAGGAACACGTAGCAGCTACATCTTTAAAAGTGACACCTCTGTTGAGTCTCTGTGCTGTGTGTAGGTTTTGAATGGTACCAGATGTGCATAAGGTCCGTCTCTCAGACCGGTGGAAACGCAGGTGTAGGTTCCCTGAACCAGCTCTGGCTCAGTGTTAGTGGAAAAGGCGCATCATCTTGGGAACCATCAGCGCAGAGCGTAAACCTCTTGCACGTCTGTCCTTGTGTAGTTCACGGTGCTGTGCAGCAGGGGGCAGCACAAAACTAAAACGCTCACTGTAAAGCAGCAGAGAAGGCGTCTCTTTCGTTCGGCTTCTCTTTCGTCCGCCTCGTTCCGCCGTTCCTGCGTTAGCATTGGCTCAGCAGGTGGTTTTTCGGTCACTGCAGAAAGGTCAGCGTCAGCAGCACCACCAGCGCCCCCTGCAGGCTGAGACCTGCTCTGTGTCCGGACGCTCTCTGCGAGCATGCCGCGCCCGAGTAACCGGTGTAGCACTGACACTGGAAGTCCTCGTTTAGCCTCGCCAGCTCCTCCTGGTCCATCTTTCCGCGCACGGTGAGCCGACCCCCCTGCAGCTCCAGTGTGTGCGTGCGAGTGCTCAGGTGCAGGTAGGTGTCTGTGTTGGGGAGCCTGCGCAGGCAGCGTCCGTGCCACCCACACAGCTGCGCGCTGCACTGCTCGGCTGCGGAGGACACGTTGAGCAGGTAGCGGCCGAGGGCGCCGGAGCGGAGGTACTCACTCAGGCTGGAGCAGCTCGTCTGCACGTTACAACAAAACACAAGTCAAACAAGTCAAACTCGACACCGACGGCGTGCACAGAGACGCCTCCGCCACCGGCAACTACAATGTGTTCCTCAAATACCCCTTTAAATATACACTATACGGCCAAAAGTATGTGGACACCTGACCATCACACCCAAATGTGCTGTAGCTTTACAGTTTCCCTTCACTGGAACTAAGAGGCTCAAACCTGCTCCAGCATGACGATGCCCCTGTGCACAAAGCGAGCTCCATGAAGACATGGTGTGTGAAGGTTGGAGTGGAAGAACTCGAGTGTCCTGCACAGAGCCCTGACCTCAACCCCACTGAACACCGACTGCACCCCAGACCTCCTCGACATCCCAACATCAGCGCCTGACCTCACTAACGCTCCTGTAGCTGAATGAACACAAATCCCCACAGCCTCGCTCCAACATCTAGTGGAAAGCTTCCCAGAAGAGTGGAGCTCATTATAACAGCAAACACGAGGGGAATAAATCTGGAATGTGATGTTCAGCAAGCACATACGAGCATAATCCTCAGGTGTCCACATACTTTTGGCTATATAGGGTACAGTAAGGAAGCTATGGAAGAAAAACTAATTCAGACATGTGACCTTGCTGTGACCTTGACTCTGTTTGGCTCCAAAATCTAAATCAGCTCATATGCTGGTTACAATCATGATGATGATGATGATGATGATGATGATGAAGATTCTGTATAAATCCTACAAACTTTCAACCGCTCGTTCTTGAGATATAAATAGAGAAAAATATCACTGATGCGTGTTTGCTGCAAATAAATAATTATTAATATATTATATAATATATTTCTGTACGAAATGAAGTTTGTCACTACACATTTATATCTCTATTATTCACAGCGAGCGATCTAAGACCAAAAGTTACCAATATTTATGTGTGGAAGCTTTTTTTGTGGTCATATTTATGTATTTAATATTTAAGAAATAAATCAGAATAAATCTGGTTTAACGTGGTTTTGTGCCAACTGCTGCTTTAACGCTGCATCACACTCTACACACTGCGCGCCGCTGCAGGAGAGAACAGGAACGCTACAGGAGTGTGTGCACTCGGCCCCGGGAG
>CM040994.1:987852-992852 GCA_022985145.1 Pangasius djambal
TCTCAGCAGTGTGTGTCCTCATTCTCAGCAGTGTGTCCTCAGCCGTGTGTGTCCTCATTCTCAGAAGTGTGTGTCCTCATTCTCAGAAGTGTGTGTCCTCAGCAGTGTGTGTCCTCATTCTCAGCAGTGTGTGTCCTCAGCAGTGTTTGTCCTCATTCTCGGCAGTGTGTGTCCTCAGCAGTGTGTGTCCTCATTCTCAGCAGTGTGTGTCCTCAGCAGTGTGTGTCCTCATTCTCGGCAGTGTGTGTCCTCAGCAGTGTGTGTCCTCATTCTCAGCAGTGTGTCCTCATTCTCAGCAGTGTGTGTCCTCAGCCGTGTGTGTTACGTCCAGCTCCTCTCCGTCACACTCCTCTCATCCCGGTGTGCTGAAGCTCCTCAGCGCCTCCTTCAGTTTGTCCCGTGCCAGTGAGTAGCGCTGTACAATCTGCCGAACGTGCTCCTCCTCCTCCCTCTGCAGGATCCGCAGGAAGTTACTGAGCTCGGGAAGACTGAACGCGTCCCACTGCGCAGAAGAACAACAACACGTCACTGCAGCACTCTGTCTCTCTATCAGATCAGACTGTTCTCGGATTGGACTCTATTTGTGGAATGGACTCTGTGATTTCTTGGACTGGACCTGCTTTAGCAACTCTGTGCATAGTCTGCACTCAATGTCTGGATTGGACTTGGTTTAGAAGCGATATTCTTGGATTGGACTCTACACCTGGATTAGACTGGATGCTTGGATCAGACTCTATGCTTGGTTGCATTGGATCTGCTATGTGCTCTATACCTTGATTATACTCTGTTGTGCTTGGAGTGGACTCTATACCAGGTATAGTGTCTTGGAACGGACTCTCTGCTTAGATTTGATTCTGTTCATGGATTGGATAATGTGCTTGCTTGAATTGGATCTGCTTTAGCAAGTCCAGGTTTGAGTTGGACTCTGTTTTAACAGCTTTGTGCTTTGGATTTGGATTAACTTCTCACGTCCATCTCATTCCTGTGTGGTTGCTTGTTCCAGCTTGTGCCTTGGTGTGTTTGTAATTATTATTCTAAGGTGTGTGTGTGTTTCAGTTTATCATGTGCACTCACGTTCACCTCTCCTGTCTCGTTCTCTCTGAGTACGAAGCTGAGCGCGTTCTCACTGGGGCCTGCACACAGACGCAGGAAGAGCGGACGCTCATCATCGCACAACTTCCTCACGTACACTGAGAGAGAGAGAGAGAGAGAGAGAGAGAGAGAGAGAGAGAGAGAGGGTGAGATTTTGATTTTTTTAACAATACTTTATTAAAACCATTTTACTTTCATACAAGTTCTTTCTCCATTAATTTAGAGAGAGCTTTAAAGTCCCATATACTTTTAAATGTTTCCACATCCCTCATTTTAACATAGTATTTATATTCCATCATTATCCTTGCTTCGACCAAACACTTGAGTACTGGCAAACAATCACAATTGAGAGAGAGAGAGAGAGAGAGAGAGAGAGAGAGAGAGAGAGATTACATTGTGTATCAGACCTCCCTTTTATGGTCATAGTTTCCTGTTCTTGTTATCTCTTGGTGGTATCTAATTATATTTTCACCTGCTTCTTGTTTTTCTCTCATTAGTTGGTAGGAAGTAGGAAGTATTACACTCTTACTCTTACTCTGTCCTCTACACTCTTCACTTTTGCTGCGTCCTAATTCGCCTCCTATCCGTCCTAAATTGTATCCGAGATTAGAATTGGTGCGTCCCAAATCGTAGGATTTTGAAACGAGGTTCCCGGATGGTCGACTATTTCCGGGAGATTTTCAAAGCGTGGATCCGTGGACTTTATCAGCTAATATTACCCACAACTCTTTGCATGAAGGAGGAGGAGGAGGAGGAGGAGGAGGAGTTTTGTGATGGTTTACTTCGACGAATTCAAGGATGCATTTTACAGAGGTGTAAATGAAATGTGGAAAAATAAATCCAGAAAATGGTTAATTAAATTATAGCAGTATAAGCGATATAAAGAATAACGAATGAAGAAAAGCTGAAACGCAGCGAGGAGTTTGTTTCCCGTGACGGTGTGTGTAACTAGGCAACAACGTTCTCGTCCGTTACATGACGTGTTAGTATGTTAGTATATCCCGGTACTCGCATACGCTTTTGCTACACACTCAAAAGTATGTACTTTGTTTTCACAAAAAGAGTGCATACTTTTAGTGCATAGAATAAGTAGGCAAATTGGGACGCAGCACTTGATCCCTTTCCCTCTAATTAACACTCTCATCACTTAACAAATAGGAAAGCGAATGCAAACGTGATCAGAGCAATTAAAGAAATTCATTCATTATTAAATGATTAATTAGCGATTGTCTGAACAATCCGAGGGTTCTCAAGGACACTCCCGGCGCTCTCTTTCCTGACATACTCGGTTATTAATGTGTTACGCTTCCTCATCCATACTTTATTAGTGAAGAATGATGGAGTTTGATTTAAAAAAAAGAAGTAGCTGTGCATTCCTCACCCTGGCCGCTCCTCTCGCTGCGTTCGAACAGAGCGAATTTAGCCGGATTGTCCACCACTGTGAATTTGTGGAGCAGAGCCTCGATCACCTCTCGGACCCGAGTGCGTGAGCCGACGTGCAGCTGCTTCGTCGTGTCTCGGGGCAAGTAGAACGACGTGCAGAGGCCGTGCGAGGGCAAGGAGGAAAAGGAGGAGCAGAAAGAGGAAGAGGAGGAAGAGGAAGACGAGGAAGAGGAGGAAGAGGACAGTCTCTGAGCGGGAGGAAGAGAGATGGGCCGAGCCAGCTGGAACTGGACCTTAATGAAACCCGTATACGAGCCGTCCCGGTTCTAAGAGGACACACGACAGGACGAGGATGTTACACTAATAAACGTTCATAAAATAAAATTTCCTTTTGTTTTCTTTTACATCTTACTCTACTTTATTTGATTTGATATTTGATTTGATATTTGATTTGATATTTGATTTGATATTCCTCACCAGACTCATGTAGAGGTTGCTGTTGATCTGAGCATTGTATTCTTTTACTTTGTGTTGGAGTTCAGAGATGGAGAGCTGCTGCTGTTTCCTCCAGTCCACCACAGTGTCCTACACACACACACACACACACACACAGACACACACACACACACACACAGGATCTCCTCAGTGAATATCCGATCTTTTTCACCTACATCTGCCTTATTCTCCATATTTTCAGTGACACTGACGTGGTCCTGAGCGATAACGTGATGATCTCTACCACTTAATCCTAATCCACCTCTACAAAACTCTTCAAAGTCATTACACCAAGAGAAACTAACACCATTAACATCGAAAATCTGGTAAATTCTTGAGTACCTGGTCACCTTTACAATCATATCGAGAAGAATAATGTAATCTCTCATATACTGTACATCCAGGATTATCATGTACACAGTCCCATTTTACATGTTTAGATCTTCACGCTTCTGTTTATTTTAATGAAGCTTTATTTCTCCATGCCCTGAGTGTGTGTGTGTGTGTGTGCGTGTGAAGAATATTGTTCCTCAAATCCTTCTTCATCTTTACCACTGTGCAGCAATGATAAATATAATACTCAAAATCAAATAAAAGGTTAATTAAAAAAAAGTTTTAAAAAGTTTTCAAGACCCAATAATCAATAACACTGATTACAATGTTTTTGTTTCTTTAAAAAAAAACAATCTGCATTTTTATTTATGTAATTATAATGCACTAACATTTGATGATTTAAAGATGCTTTTTGAGTTTTGCTGATCCATTACATAATAATAATAATAATAATAATAATAATAATAATAATAAAGTAAAACTTAACACAAACAAATTCCACATAAATGAACCCAGGACACACAATAATTACTGGGTAATAATAAAAATAAAAAGCAGGAGGGGATAAACTACAGAAAGCAGCATAGTGAAAGAGATATAAGTCTCATGTAAAGCGGTGTATTGTTTATAATTAAGAGGAGTAGTTAAAGTGTGTGTGTTGTGACTGCGAGACAGACAGATTGTTCTCATTGTTATCAGTGTAATTCGGATTGACAGAGGCCACGCCCCCTTCCTCCCTGTACCACCAGTTAACATCTGTGAACCTCCTAATGACATGCGAATATGCTAATGAGCTATGTACTTCACCGTGTCTGGTAATTAGGACCGAAAAAGTGCTTTTAGATCCGTTTCTTTGTTTCATTTCACTGCACCGGTTCAACAAAACACACACATACACATGTAACGGTATATAACAACGCAGCTCTGCACTGTCCTGTACTCGGGTCTGGATATCAGGATGTATTAGGACAACGAATGATCAACAGAGTTAATATATTATATTAGTTATAAACCCTTATTCATCACGTGACGTAGTGGAGCTGCTATTTTTACCGGCATTTAAATAAATTTATGTATATGTGTTACTTCCATATCACTGAATTATATATAGAAAGAAATCACGATAATAAAAACGCATGTTTAATTCTGTATATATATTCATTTACGTGGCTTTTGTTACTACTGCACCATAATTCATAAACGTGTGTGTACATATTGCATGCGTGTACACTAACACAAACAGTTTTGTGTATTTTATATATATATATATATATACATAGCTTAATTTAGACCAGTGAATAAGACTAAGAGACAGTAATAAAGTAATTATAAACTGTCATATCTATGACACTTGATGGCTAGGATTGAGTGGATTTAATCTTTTTATGATTTAATGTTTTATGAAATCTGTATATTCGCTGTCTTATATACTCGTCTATATTTCTACATGCAGTCTAGCTTGTACATATATAACCCTATAGACAGATATGTGTATTTATATTAATATGGTAATGAAACTTGAATGAACTCCTCACCTCAAGTGTCTTTGGTTTGCAGGAAAACGAAGTGCGTGCGGTGAAAAAGTGCTCGAGCTCGGAGTCTGAATCGTCCTGACTGCAGTATCCGCTGCTCGCCGCGCTCCTGCCCCCCCACGACATCACCAAACACACCTCCGTATCCTCAACCTCAACTTCAAC
>CM040994.1:997852-1014950 GCA_022985145.1 Pangasius djambal
AGTATGCAGGCTGAGTGTGTGAAGTGCTCAGGGGGAGTGTGTAGGTCACCGCGGGGCCTCGTCTTTGGTTCTCATCCAGGATTCCCGAAAACACACACAAAAAAAGGGGGAACAAGAGGAAAGTGGAGTTTTCCAGAACAAAATGGAGTCATGAGAACATAAAGGAATAATCCGATAATTATTAATTATTAATGAACACATCACGAAAACTGAAAACGTATAAAATTACAATATGTAGCAGAGAGAGAGAGAGAGAGAGAGAGAGAGAGAGAGAGAGAGAGACAGAGAGAGAGAGAGAGATGCTAAATATCTTCCAGATCAACATAGTGATGCATCTAAGACACATTTCTCTTTCTGTTTTTTCCTGCCTCTTATTATTATTATTATTATTATTATTATTATTATTCAGTTTAATTAGAATATCCTGCAGTTTTTTATATCTACATTTGTAATCATTATATTTTATTTTTTTAGCATATTTTGCATTTTTATGTGCTAATTTGATTTAGAAATTTTCTTACATTCACTCTTTGCTTCTGTGTAAAGCAGCTATTTAAATAAAAAGTGCATAAATTAATACATTTAAATGATCACTCATAGTTCTTAAGTACAAATTACAGACATTAATTATTAAACTTTTCCACAAATTATTGTTCTTTTCTACACTGTCTTTAATCGTGAAGTTATTTATAATGTTATTCGCTGTTTATTAATGTAGCAGCTTCTACTTCATGTAGGTTTAATAATAATTTCTGGGCTTATAAGTTATTCATTTATTAACTCCAGACTACTTGAGTGATGATTAAATCATTCAGTCTTTTTTTTTTTTGTTGTTGTTGCTCACCTCATTCGTGTGCTTTTGTCCGTTTAGTGTACAATCCCGGTACACTGTGCTGAGGACAAACCCGTGTGTTTCTGCGGAATGAAGCCCGGCTGCGTCCCAAACCGCGCACTGAGAAAGGAAACTCACCAACACCCCCCAACACCACCACCTCCACCTCCTCCCCCCTCCCTCCTCCAATTAGGTCGTCGCCATGGCAACGCTGGAACGTGACGCGCAATAGGATGTGGAACAGCTCCAGCTCCAGCTCCAGCTCCAGGTCCAGGTCCAGGTCCAGATCCGCGCCCTGAACACCACGTTCCTCTTCCTGATCCCGCTCTCAATGAGCACATTATTTAGTGCTGAGTGTGAAAGTGCATGCCTCTGTCTCTGCGCCCTGAGCAGCACTGCGCATGCGCACAGATTAGCGCAAATCCCCGATTAATGACACACACAGAGAGAGAGAGAGAGAGAGAGAGAGAGAGAGATTAAACCTCAGTAAAACCAGCTGAGCAACTGGACTCAACACCATAAACAATGACTCCTGCATTTTTAATATAAATCACCAAATAAATGATATAATAATATATAAATCTTTATTAATTAAACTCTGTTTAATATTCAATCTTAGTGTATAAGACTTTATATTATTTGGGGAAGGGAGAAATCTTTCCACATAAAAACACCAAACTTAAAATTTTTTTTTGAACCTTTTTGTTTTCTCAGGTGAAATCTTAGATAGTAAAACTTATGAATGAAACATTTCAGCATTAGCATAGTTAAATTAGACCAAAAAAAAATGTACATCTGTTTACATCTGCGTTCTTTTTCAGAGGTAGTGAGGGACGTTCAGCCTGATCAGCCAATCACAAACCAGACGCGTTATGACATCACAACCGCAGTTTAGCATATTATTATAACGTTAGCAGGGTAGTTACTCACTAACACACGGCTATAAAGCTTTGCTAGCTGTTTTATTACAGCGAGGAATTTAAAACTACACGACGAGGGGAAGCAGTAAGAAAGAAAAGGACAGTGATGATGCTGATGATCATGTGATCAGTGTTGATTAATCTGATTTCATTTAAGCTCCGCCCACAATCAGGATGTGCTGAAGGACACACCTTTTATGCTGATAAGCTTTTTAAATCCAAATATGTTTAGTCAAACTCGTCACGTTAACGCTGCTATCTATAATCATTCTTCTAACGTTGTTGGCATTAATTTATTTATTTTGTTGTCTCCGTCAAATCCCTTATTAGATCAGATCACTAACTAAAAGCGCCTTTTTTTTTCAGGGCTTCGACTTCTTCTTAGTCGGAAAGATGCTGAAACGCTGCTTCACTTTTTCCCACAGCGTTGTGTTTAAATCTATAGAAAAAAAAAGATGTAGTTTTCAAAGTATTCAGATCTCAGCTGCAAGCTTTACGTCTGATCGCCATCAGATCCCTAGCAGTGTGTGTGTGTTTTTTTTGTTTTGGGGGTGCCAATACTTTAGTGTCACCACCCCTGGACTCTACAGTCCTCCCCACGGTGCTGATCTCTGCTTCTCGTTTCTGTCCTGTTTCATTCAACATTATCAACTTTTATCAGGTTTATTTTGTTTTCCAGGAGTCGGATGTGGCGTATCAGCAGGAAGGGTGTGTGTGTGTGTGTGTGTGTGTGTGTGTGTGTGTGTGCGCGCCAGGAGGGTCACGAGCAGGTCTGGAATTCCTCTCTGGGATTTAATGTGTTATGAATGAGGTCACTTCCTGGGACAATCAGGACAGTGTTCTCAGAGCAGGAGCGATGATCTCAGGTTCTTCATCCTACAGAGAGACGAGTGTTTCACTGGAAAACATGAGAAACTCCGTTAACTCATCAGAAATTATTTCTTCTCTTTAACTCCAGTTGTCATGACAAGTGTCAGGTATTGAACTCAAGTTTATAGGTTTTCAAAAAAATTACACTTAAACTTGACTTTGACGGTGAGTTCACTCACGGTTTTAAGGCAGCAGGTGAACCTTCGTTTAAAAGCTTAAACACCTCGAACTGTCTTACAGCGTTTCCTCTCTTCTGACAGCACGCTGTAATAAACACTCTAATAAAAATAATATAATACAGTATAATACCAATACAGCAGGAAGAGTGGTGTGTGTGTGTGTGTGTGTGTGTGTGTGTGTGTGTGTGTGTGTGTGTGTGTGTGGTCTGTAAACTACGACTCTAAAAAAACCTGTTGTTGTTTAATAGAGTGAAATGTATAATCGTTGACGTGGTGATGGCTTTTATTTTGTCACCAACAAACAAAAACAAACAAACAAACAAACAAATAGATGAATGAAAGAACAGCCCAAAGTACTATATAGAAAAAAACAACTAATAATGAAAAGTGCAGCAACCCTTAATGGAGAAATAGTACTAATTTATGTAATAAAATAAATAAATAAATCTAACAATAAACAAAGTTCTACAGAGAAACAGAACTAATAATGTATGATATTTAAAAGAGGAGGAGTAATAATATATTTAATAAAAAAAAAAAAAAAGAGCCAGGTAAGTAACCAAGTAAATAAATAAATAAATAAATAAAAGACAATAAACAGAAAACTCCACCACGTCGGCATTTTAAATACAAACTTTAACACTTTAACGCTGTTCACAATAAAAGTCTTCACACATTAATTGTAACACACATCACCTATGAAATTCATGAGTTTTTGAGAAAATGTAAATCAAATTAAAACAATTATGTGTGACTATTAATGGTATGAATTGATCAGTAAAAAAGTGGTCATATTTAAAAGTATTAATATTAATAAAAATAATAAACAGTGTGACGCTTTATGACCAGGCTTTTATTTTGGCAGGAATGATGCTTCCGGTAAACGACTCTGGCTGGATCTTAAATAACTTTGCTAACCCTGTTTCCTGTATAGTCTGTGAAATACCGGTGTGTGTAAACTTTCCAGTGCGCTAGTGGTTCGGGACACAGTCTGTGGTTTGCTGTCCTCTCTCTCTGAGTGTCCTGAGGTGATGTGGTTCGCCGTCAGATTGTTTTAGTTGTGAAATAACTCAGTAAATAAATCCAGGCTCGCGCGATGATGCTCTCGGAGTCGGAACCGCGGCTCTTCCGGTTCTCCCGCCTGCTGTTTGGACTTTTTACACACTTACTCTGCGCCGCTTTCACCGTGTTTGTGGCGATACTCGCGAAACCAGGCTCCAGTGAGTGTCCCTGTGCTTACAAAGCGCCTATAAAGCGTTATTAATGCATTATTAATGCGTTACTGTAAAGCGGAAATTCAGTTATGTTAATGAGGGGGAAAATGACCGGAACTTCCGCCGTTTCCTCAGTTTTATATATATATATATTTTTCTTCCCGGAGAACATTTTACACAGTTTACAATTCTCAACTTTGACTTTTTTTTTTTTTTTTTACATAATAAAAAATGTTTTCCAAAATTATTTTACGCATAACGTTAATACGTGTTAGCCTACTAAGTTTAGCTAATATTTCAGGAAGTTAATTAGCTAAAAAAAAAATACTTACCAATTATGTGTTTTAGCATTTAGCATGTCTTTAAAAAAAATTAAACTTTTTTTAAGTACAGCTTACAGCAACCAGTTTAAATTAAAATAGCAAGTGCCGTTTTTACATTAATCACCTCAGATCACTATGGTAACGATTGTAACCAATCACATTTCAAGCAAAGGATTCTGCAACCAATCACGTGCTACATGTGTGGCGGCTTCATTAATATTCATGAGCTCCAGTCCTCGGATGCAGTGTTCTGTTTAAAATGGAGAAAACATCCACGTTTTTTTTTTAAAATGGCGTCCCACTTATTCATCACTTTTCAACAGTTATATCATTTCAGATGTGTATTATTGATATTTTAATTCAGTCAGTGAGATTCACACACACAAGTTGCACAGGATGTCTTTCATATTAAGTGGTTTATTTTAAAAATTAAAAAAGATATAGTTTTATAATATTGTTTATAACAAGTTTATAATATTGAGTGATTTGTTATTGAGTCCTAAAGTGTAATTAGGCTCCAACACACCTGCTTCTCTATTACATGACCTGGGTGTCAGGAGCAGACCGGTACATCCTGGTCATTTACGTATTTATAATTTATAATTTATTATTATAAACTTTATGAAACCAGAATTTTACTAATTAGTGATAACCATCAACACCTGGACTTCTCTTTAATTATTTAACATTGCAGTAATGGCACAGGGCTGATAGTAATGATGATATATGTATATATTTTTGGTCTGTGCAGGTTTGTTTTCTTGGCACCCGTTGCTGATGACCTTGGCGGTAAGTTTGTGGAAGAATAATAATTCATATGAGTGCATCAAAGAGCTCACGACTGAGTTTTTTTTTTTTTTTTAAACCAAGTACAGGTTTTTAGAAAAAGATTTTGGCATTGCGTTGTCAAAGACACGAGACAGTCAAGTTCTCTGTTGATTTTAGACATTGTCTCACTGTCTGCAACAATAACACACTAAAACACACCTCAGTTTCATGATCGAGTTGATGACTGGAAAATTTGGAAGACAACTGGACATAGAAAGTGTAAAGTTTTAAAAAAAAATCTATCTAGAAAATATTTTCAGCAGGTCTGGAACCCTGGTGTACAAACAGTGTAACGCCACACTCGTGTCTTTTCTTACAGTAACAATAAAATCTCATTGTATTGCCATCATTTATATATTATCGTGACATTTCAGATTTAAATTAAAAAAAAAAGATTTTTAGTTTTGGACTGCCTGTCAGTCACGATGAAGGGGCGTGGCCTCTGTGCTCCAGTCACATCCCTGACTGCTTTAAATGTAGCTTGTACACACTGAATTATTAATTACGTATCAGGGAAAAGTAACAGACTATTCACTTTTCTTCCTCCTAATTCGTTTCCTTTTCCTCCAGTTCTCGTTTTTCATGACCGAGGCGATTCTGGTCTTCTCTCCGCACTCCTCTCCTGTGGGTAAATTAAAGCACCAGGTAAAATCGCGGCTGCACTGGATCCTGCAGTGTTCCTGCGCGTCCTGCGCCGTGGTGGGACTCGGAACCATCTTCTACAACAAGCATGTGAACGGTAAGCCGCATTTCTCCACGTGGCACGGGCTGATGGGCGTCGTCACCGTGTGCGTGGTGGTGCTGCAGTCGCTGGCGGCGCTGCCTCTTATCTACCACAAACTGGCTAAAGGCTGGTCTCTGGCCAAGCTGAAGCGCTACCACGCCGCCGCGGGACTCGTCACCTACCTGCTGGGCAGCGCGAGTCTCCTGCTGGGCACCTGCTCCGCCTGGTTCACGTCCAGCGTCGGGGGGAACGCCTGGTACGTCACCGCGCTGTGCCCCGCCGTCTCCGCCCTCACCATCATGAGCCAAGTGACCAACGCCTACATGGCCAAAAAACGCCTGCAGTCCTAAAGCAGGACTCCATGTCGCCATAGACACATCAATCAGAGATGAACTTTTTGCTTGTTATGTGACGGTTGGTTAAACACAAATGATTATGAACGTAGCTCTAAAACATATCTCGGCTGATGGACTGCGGACATTAGAGGTGTGTATCCCGGAGCAAGTCCACAGGAGCGCATCACTCTGAAGTTCCGGGGGTTTGGTTTGGCCAGATACGAACGGAAACGCCACATTCCTGAACACGGTGCTCACACCGTGGCTTCCTGGTGATGTAAATGACTAAATCATTCATATTTTGACAAACAGAAACAAGTTCAGCAGAATAAAAAAACGAAGAAATCACAAACAGGTTCAAAGAATAAGAGCAGGAGCAGGTGGAATTGTTCAGAATTCCTTCTGGAGTAGATGGGAAAGGTAAAAGGTTCTGCGGAAATGGTTAAAACTTCTTGCCGGAGTGGGCGAGAACAGTCCCATGAACACCTCGACTGCATACCGTTCAACTGACGGTGTCAGAACTTGAAGTTGGCACCAAAACACCTCTAAATGGTGCTACAGGTAAAGGTGTGCACGGGAGTGACCTTTAATCCCACTCCCGCTGCTGTTATTGTGTGTGTGTCTGAACGCCGTACTTTCTAATTTACTTAGTCGGCTGTATTTCTCGGACATTCTGACATTCAGGGAAGAAGGAAGCAAAGCTCAGGTTGGTATTTTGCCATAGAAACAACAAAGGGATAAAGAAGAATTCACGATAAAGAAGTAACGTGAAACGTCCAGACGAGGCTCCGACGGCGTGTGTCGTGTTCACTTCAGTGAATATTTAACACCACTCCTGAGATTCACATCACTCTCAGATTTATAATTATTACTAAACTGTTTATACTTTTATACTTGGAGCAAAATGACCCACAATGCATCACTATTTAAAAAAAACAAAAAAAAAACATTCTGCATTTGATGAGAGAAAAGAGGAAAAATTCTTTAAAGAAAGAAAGAAGTTTCAAATACAACAAGAAATGCTGAATTTATTTTCTGTTAAAACAACATTAAATAAATACAATGTCATTTTAATCTCCTCGTCTGTGTGCTAAATACAAGAGCTGATGAGTGTCCGTTTGTAGTCTGTCTGTGTGTGTGTGTGTGTGTGTGTGTGTGTGTGTGTCTAAGCTCTTGTCTGGATCTGTCACAGATACTGGTCTTAAACACACCAGAAAAACACACACACAAGCAAAAAAAAAATCACAATCCTAACAACATTTCCAGGAGAAACATACAGGGGTCACGTGGTCTTAAAGGTAATTTAAAAAAAAAAAAAAAAAAAAAAAAAAAAAAAAAAAAAAAAAAAAAAAAAAAAAAAAAAAAAAAAAAAAAAAAAAGGCAGACAAAAAGGTACAAAAATATAAAGTAGCAAATCATAAATAAATAATTCTGGTAAAATCATACATCAGTGGAAAAGAAAGCAAATCAGTTATGCCTAATTTTATAAGATGTTTTATATAAAAAAAAAAAAAAAAAAAAGGAAAATATCAGAATGTGAGAACAGCCGGTCGTGGGCGTGTCTGGAGATGGTGGGCGGAGTCTGAGAGAAGCGCTCCTGAGAACGGACAGCGATTGGTTGATGGGTTTGTCGGGAATTTTGGAATATTTCACACATTGGTCACATTTGCAGACAAAAAAAAAAAAAAACAAAACAAAAAACAAAAACACATCCAAGCAGCGTACGAGGTAACAGTTGACACAAACGTCTGCGCAGCGCCACGGGGAGGAAAAAACGGACTGCTACAGGAGTTACGCTAAACGCTAAAGCCCGGCTATGGCTCCCTCCACCACAAGGCTCTGAAGGCTAACATGAAGTTACATTCTTTGAGCTTTCCGTCAGGCATGTGCCGATATGAACCGCTCCTATCACGATAATCAGATAAACGGTTTACGATATTATCACGACACTCAATAATAATTGAAAGAAAAAAAAAAAAAAAGGACCCAACAAAAGTTGGAGCAACCGATCGCAATTCTGGGATTGCCTTCTTCGATGATGACGCGAGTCACGCTGCCTCAAGTTTGTCTTTTCGATTTCTACAACAACATTGTGCGTTTTTAAACATCGCGATGTATCGTAACAACAGATAATCGGCACTTGCCTAATTTTTTTTTTTTTTCTATTAAAAGGCCTAACTGAAAAGTAAAAATGGCTTTTTTGTGTTCATCATGGTCTCTTTCGCCATGTTCGTGGTTTTCCTTTTTCAAAACCACGGAGTACGCAGTTTACAAAAAAACGTAGATCATACGCTAACGAGGTCAGAAATAAAAAAAATAAACAGGTCACGATTTTCTCCCTTTATCTATATGATGCTACGAGTTCTATCAAACAGCGAAACGTCTCTAAAGTTCTGTGTTTTATTTATTTTTTAAACGGTTGCTGCCTGGAAAGAGTCGCACTAGTCGTTTGTGTGACGCGGCCAGACACGTTTTAGAGATACAACTAGCCGACCTCTTTTTTTTTCTTTTCTTTTTTCTTTTTCCACAGAAGAGCAGTGTTATGGTCCCGTGTTGGTAGAAACGGCGCTCTGCAGAATTTAGTGTCATTTCAATATTCAGATCCACCCACTTTCGCCCCAGACCAATGAGATTCCTCGGTGGTTTTCCGCTCACTGTCCGATCACCTCGATGACATCGTCGTCAGAGCTACTCCCGCCGTTCTCGGCGAGCGTGTGGCGCGTGTCGGGTCGACTCAGCGCCGCCCCCAGCAGGCTGGAGGATGAAAGGAAGGAGGAGGGAGCGGCGGGGGCGGAGCCGGAAGAGGACAAGGAATTGGAGAACATTCTAGAAGAGTCCGGCAGAAGAGGCTGAGCGTAGGGCATCGGAAACCCGGACAGCATGGGGTTGAAGAGGAAAGGTGGAATGGAGGAGGAGGAGGAGGAAGAGGATGATGAAGGCGCGGAGGAAGAAGAAGCGATGCTGGTCGATGAAGAAGAACCATGGGCGGAGCTTAAAGTGTCGGTGGGGAACATGCTATGCAAATCGGTCAGAAAGTGACCTCGGTTGGTCCCGCCCACCATAGGTGGAGTCATGTGACCCAGAGCCCCCAGTAGGGCCGGGGAAAATCCCATGGACCCCATGGTGTAGCCGGCACTCACGGGGAATCCTGGGAAATTAGCACTGGCCGTGGTGCTGGTGGTCCGTTTGGAGCCTCGAGAGTCTGAAAGGAGTTTCCTCTTCAGGCTCTGGGCGTCGAGGGCGGAGCCGGAGCCAATGACGTCGTCACTCCGCTGAGGTCCAGAGGCGTGGCCGTGCTGGGTGGGGCGGTCCGGGAAGTCGGGGAGCGTGAGGTCATTAGCAGGGGAGGGCGTGTAATGATGGAACTGGTGCAGCAGGTTGGGACTGGAGGAGGGAGACACGCGGCGCATGCCGTCCGGAGAAAAACGCTTCAGCTCGGGAGGAGACGCGCGGCCGTTACTGACCGAGCGGAGGAGAGAACCGCCCACATCTGACACGGACGAGAAAAAGAGGAAAAACAAGAGGAGGAAGAGAAAACGAGGGGAGGAAATCATTAGAGGAAGAGAGAGAGAGATGATTTATACAACAGTTTAATTTAAACAGTATTTATATCACAGTCACTCAGCAGTGCTGAATGTAACGACTTTCTAACTTATTAAAAACAATTATAATATTAATGGAATAAAATTGAAAGAGAGAGAGAGAGAGTGCTAAAGAGATAGTGAGGAAGAGAAACAGAAGAGACAGAAGGAGGTGGAACAGAGGGCATGAAGATACCAAGACGGAGAGAGACGGAGACAAAGATGGAGGATAAAAGAATTAGATTGGGAGAAGAGAGAGAGAGAGAGAGAATGAGAAGAAGAAGAAGAAGATGAGATCAGTGAGGAAGATGGAATGGAGGAGGAATGGAAAAAAGGGAAGAGGGAAAGAAAAGTACAGAGATGAGAGAGAGAAGCGTGTGTGTGTGTGTGTGTGTGTGTGTCATACCTCTAGGTGCAGGAGCTGCTCCCTCATTGGCTCTGGGCTTTCCGGAGCGGATGGCAAAGATCCGCCCATCGTTAGTCCTGATGTACGTACCTGAGCGTGCGCGCGCGCACACACACACACACACACACACACACACACACACACACACACACACACACACACACACACAGTGCAGTATTATCCCCTGTATCAGTACCTGCTGTAGTAGCTGTAGTATGACTCTCAGTACTCCATGCAGTAGAAGGCTACCTTTGGATCCTTTGATGACGTGGATGCTCTCTCCGGCGCTGATCCTCGCCTGCACGTCCGTCGAGCTGTTTGTGCCGGGAATCACGATATCTACAGCACAGAGTCAGAAGAGTTTAGACTGAAGGCGATAAAGAACGTTCCAGTCCGTGGGTGTGTGTGCGCGCGCTTGTGGGTGTGTGTGCGTATACCAGTGGTAGTGATGATGCGCTGAACAAGGACACCAGCCTTCTGCAGGTAGTTGACTGGGAAGGCGGGGCTGGAGGCGTGGCCTCCCACGCTGACCTGGCGAGGCATCATGGGAATGGGAGTGGACTGGACGGGCCGCACGCTGGCGATCGGCTTCTCGTCCATCCGCGGCGCCGGCCTCCTGATGACAGGATTACAGGATTAGCCTGAAGTGCCGTTTATGCTTGTTGTCATGGTTACACGCCAACATAGTATCCCGAACAAGTGATTTAAAACTGAGAATAAATAACTGTGAACCGCCCCAGCCAATCAGAAACAAATATCTGGGTCCAAATAGGCTATAGTTATACAAGTGTTGCTATGGTTACCACTAGGAGGGCTTTACAGGCTTAGCCTAAAGCATCATTTATGCTCGTTGTCAAAATCACTGTGTGTATATGATGTGCTGGTTATCAGCACAGACTCTGTGTGTGTGTGTGTGTGTGTGTGTGTGTGTGTGTGTGTGTGCTGACCAGTTCCTGATGTTGGAGAGACTCTGCTCGTTGGCGGGGTAGTAGTGGGCGTAGGACGGGCGCTGATACGGCACAGAAGCCCTCTTCTCATCCTCGTAGCTCTTCTTAGCCGCTTTCTTCTCCGCTTTGGTGAGTTTCAGGTCCTTGCGGTCCATCAGCAGAGACTCGTGCTGGAACGGTGGCTGGAGAGAGAGAGAGAGAGAGAGAGAGAGAGAGAGAGAGAGAGAAATAGGTGATAGACTTGCCAGAACGTTCTTCACCTGTCAGAGTGAAATGAGCGCTCTTGGGCTGGTTTATTATCGGACATGCTTGGTGACGAGGCGCAGACCTTGGTGATGAGGTGAGGATAGAGCAGACAGGCGTGTTTGATTACTGGCTCCGTGTCGTCGTTAGGCAGCAGCACTGATTGGCTGGGATCAGCCTCCTCCTCCACGTAGTGCAGCAGAGACTCCACCTCCTTACGGGTGAAGGTGAGGACGGGGTTCAGATCGTCCACCACGCGGTCTGCAGACAGACAGTATTTTAAGGGTGTACATATAATGAGAACTCCATCTCTCTCTCTCTCACACACACTCACACATACACACACACACACACACACTCACCGGACATGCCCTGCTTGGACACCTGCCGGTCGTAGATCTTCTTCTCCAAGGTGAAGTCACACACCAGTCTGTAGATATAACAGGGTTTGCGCTGGCCGTAGCGATACACGCGACACACGGCCTGCGCGTCATGACACGGGTTCCACGAAGCGTCCAGCACCACAACCCGATTGGCCCCGATCAGGTTCACGCCCAAACACCCCGCCCTAAAACCAGACACAGCGTCAATCACAATCGCAGCTTTAACGCCTTTGTTCAACAAATAATAACTTTTTTCCAGTACAAACTAATTGTGAAAGCACCTTGTGGCTACAAAACCATCACTGACCTTTCATTCATGTTTGTTTCAACATCATATAAATAAACAATCACCAATTCTCTTAGAGTAATATTCTCATAAAGTTCAAACTGTAATTAAAAAAAGCACCTCGTCTGCTTATAAACCTGAAGGTGAGACTGAAAGTCCAGAATTTTCACTTGTGTGAGACTAAAAATATAAATATAAATTTCGTTGCTTATTTCTTATGAGCTCTTGACAAGAAATAATGGGTATAAAATCACAATCACAAGCCCCTTGTTAACACTGCGATTAATTCTGTACTGAATTTAGTTTTGTTCCAGTAAATTTTTATTTACATTTTTAAACAATTTCCAATAAATTCACTTCACTCTCATTTTAATCCATTTCTTGTAAATCCGATTCTATTCAATTCACACCTTCTCTGTGAATCAGATTCTGTTTAACTCCAATCAGTTCAGTTCAGTGTGTGTCATGCTGCAGTGTGTGTGTGTGTGTGTGTGTGTGTGTGTGTGTGTGTGTGTGTGTGACCTGGTGGACAGGAGGAAGACCCAGGCCGTGGTGTTTGCTGGGTCGTTAAACTGGTTGATGAGTCTCTCTCTCTCCGAGGCGGACGTGCTGCCATCCAACCCTACAAACACAACAACACAACACAGATGAGCTCCACTTAACTACAACACACACACACACACACACACACGTGTCTACACACTCACTGTAATAGTTGATGCCACGGATCCAGTTCTGCTTCTGGTTGTCCAATTTTATGGGCATTGCTCTCACAGCCAGGAAGGACTCGATCACCGACAGCGTGGACAAACTCTGACTACACACACACACACACACACACACACACACACACACACACACACACACACACACAGAACAATATAACATCCAGTTGTGATAGAAAAGCCCAGATGAGGGCTCGGTCAGACGCCCCGCCGTACTTTACACCCAAAAGCTGTGGAATTTACAGACGAGGAATAAAAGAAATTGTTAAAATCAGTTCCATGAGCAGCTGCTCTGACAGTAACGGTACTGAGGGAGAAAACAAGACAACGAGCTCCGTCAGATTCCACGGTTCAACCAAACGTCCGCTTCAGTCTGACTGCTAGTCCGCCATGACGGTCTGTGCTGTTATAGTGCGACTTATTCGTTAACCTTTCCGACAGGAAACCTGCGGAGTGATCACTACGATGCAGAATTTAATACGAGTCGCTACAGCAGATTAATACAGTACAGGCGATTCTTTTCTGTTTATCTGACGTATATATCGTTTAACACACACACACACACACACACACACACACATCAAACGGGGAACGGAGATGCTCGTTTCTTCTCAACGGGTCGTTACCTGAAGACGAGGATTTTGTCTCCTCTGCTGACGCTCTCTTCGATCAGATGGAAGAGCAGAACCATCTTATCCGAGTTCTCCAGGACGCCGGTCTGGTATCCGCTCATGATGTCCTTCGCCTGCGCGTCGGAAAGACAGACAGGTGCGGAGAAGTCAGGACACACTGCGTGTCTCACATCTTATGGACGACTAAATAAACAGTTAATCAAGAAAACCATCACTGGGAGTCACTTTGCGACTCAGATTTCAGTTTATTTGTTGCAAATATCGGATGAGAAACACAGATTTAAATAACAACCGTCAAACCTCGTTTGCGAGAAATGTTTTGAATAAATTTGAATATTTTATTTATACCTGAGGCAACACTGAGATAATGTACACACACACACACACACACACACACACACACACTCCAGTACCCAAAACCTTTGCCCCTTTCTTGTCCATTATTTTCTTATCCAGTTAACGATTAATCAACTTTACCGTCATTATTAATAATAAACAGTAGAAACTGTTCACAAAAATGATCTAAAATGTTATGATAAATATTGATGTGTGTTCTACAAGGCAAATTTACGTACATACGTACACAAGCTCATTCCTGTAATGGAAATTAATGAACGATAATAATTAAAAAAATAAGGAATAATTAATAATAAAGAAAAAGAAAGCGATCGATAAAGTGAAGAAGAAGAACTGAGGGCCCTGCTCGTACCCATTCGTAGGTGATGACCTGATTGGCTCGTTCCTGCAGAGGTGCGAGTGCCCCCTTAGTGCCGGCGCCGTCGGAGGTCTTGCCCTTTAACCCCGGGGCGGGGCAGCGGGCCGTCGCCGGGGCGTTCAGGTCATCGAGGTCCAGGTCCTGCTCATTGGCCAGGTTCTCCTTCTGCAGCGCTTCGTACAGAACGTCAGGATGGTTCCAGATCTGAGCGAGATATTGAAGGCAGGATGAAGAAAACCCAAAGCAAGCTGTTTATTTTAAACCATGAGACACGCGCACTGGGATCAGAGTTCGTGCTGAGCGTATATTAAAACCCAGTGAAGCAGCAGCAGGAGGATGAGGAGGATGAGGATGAGGAAGAGGAGGAGGCGATCGTTACCTTGCAGCACACGCAGAAAGCTTTGAGCGGATTGAGACCGAGCCAGCCGCTGTTCCCCGCCTCGCGGAAACGATTCATGAACTCTTTATAGAGCGCCCTCTGGAGGGGGGAGAGACGCACCAGGATCACGTGCTCCTCTTTACTGGGCAGCTGCGTCCTCAGCACGTCGTGACCCCGCCTGTAAAAACAACAACAAATAAATAACAACAAAAAAAATAAATCCAAGACATTCAGACACACCAACAATCACTGCAATCTCCTGACACCATGCAGCATCTCTCTCTCTCTCTCTCTCTCTCTCTCACACACACACACACACACACACACACACACAGACTGTATAACAAATATACACAGGTGTAGTTCATCTGTTGTAATGCAGAAATGTAGAAATTTGTGAATAGAACCAAACAAGAAAAGAGAGAAAAAAAATAGAAAATAAAATCTAAATAATAATGTGCGTAAATAATACCTATTACATTAAAGTGTAAAGAGCAAAGGTTAAACAATTTTTTGACAAGCTGTTCAGCTGTTCAACTTGGGCTCAATAAACAATACATACAGCTAATGTGCAAAAGTTTGTGCCCCCATGTTTTCTGAATGGAAATAAAATTGAAGAACAAAAACGTACGTAAACAAGTAAACAAACTAAATAAAGGAAAAATCAGTATGAAATGGTATTTACAGGAGAATATTAATGTCACGTTCATAAAGCGAGCTGGACTCTCACCTCTGGACGAAGCCCTCGAGCAGGCTGTGCAGGACGTGGCTGCGGTACCTCATGAGCCTGACGTCCTGCGGCGTGCTGTCGATGCACTGGCCGTTCAGGATGGGCCGCTCGAACATGTTGCTGAACTCCTGCCGCGTGCCCAGGAAGTCGGGCCGCACGAAGTCCACCATGCACCAGTACTCCAGCAGGTTGTTCTGCAGCGGGTATCCGGTCAGCACCACGCGCCGCCGCGACCGGATGTTCTTCAGCGCCTGCGACGTGCTGGCGTGGCAGTTCTTAATGCGGTGACCCTCGTCGCAGATCACCACGTCCGGGCCGGGCCGCGAGAGAGCCTTCTCGATGTCTGACAACACGCAAACGAGGAATCAAATCAGTCACTCAGTCGTGTGTTTACTACTTAACAACGTCACAGTTATAATCTTCTAACGTTATACTTCTAACATGGCCATTTATTAGTGTATTAAAGCAGACGTGTAAGTCTAACGGTTATGATTTCATGGAGCATTTCATTTGTCTGTTTTTTTTTTTTTTTTTTTTTAAATACCAGGTAAGAGGATAATTCTGTAAAGCCTGCACTGACCAATCAGAGACATTCAGTACGGCAGGCTCCCCCCCGTTATTTCCTGGTTCGCATTTACACCCCGTTGTTCTGTTGGTGCTTCTGTTGTTTTGAATAACGAATAAATAAATGAATCTAGCGTGTCATATGCAGCACACGGTGAAGGAGAAAACCTTTCATGAGCTCCTGCTGCCGGTCCTCCTCGTCCAGGTCGATGATGATGGGCCCGGCGGGCTTTTTCGACTTCCTCTTGCGGCCGGTGACGAAGCTCTTCTTCAGAGAGAGCAGCCGGTACATTTCATATCCCATCAGCAGCACGCCGCCATCACGCGTCCACTCCTCCACCACCTTCGCCCGGGTCACCGTCGTCCTGTGGAAGGAGGGAAAAATAAATAAATAAAACGTTTATGGGTCCGGCTCAGGTGCGAGACAGGTTCAACCGAGCAAACCCCACGGAACGACAGAACGTGGTTCTTGTTCTAGTCGTTCTTATTTATATTTATCAGCCATGGTTTCCCTCTGGCTGTACATCCACGCCTTCTTGTCTTTCCAGAATCAATTTTTTTTAAAATAATTTTTGTCCTAGACAGGTTTGGGCCTGACAGAAAAAAAAAAAAAAAAAAAAGTAGAGAAAGGGAAGTGAAGTCGCAGGCCACAGCCTCAGGAGAGAGTTCAATAATTAACTCTGCATCAGCTGTTTACTTTAATATCTTTTGTGCTAAAGGCTGTTTGTATCGCAGTGCTGTTATTCTTCTTCTCCGGTTGCGGAACGCCGCGGTCTACGCCCTCTTACAAAATTCCCAAAGTGCAGAAAGTAAATGTCAGAGAAGAATCAGGCATTGGATAACTCTCAGAGCTCGGCTGTTCATACCGAAAGTAAAATAACATTCCTGGTTCAAAGTATTATCTATCTGATCCGGGCTGCTCTGAGAGAAATGATGTATATATGAATATGAATGTGTGTGTGTGTGTGTGTGTGTGTGTGTGTGTGTGTGTGTGTGTGTGAGTGAGAGACAGAGAGAGAGAGATTAAAAAAAAAGGAGTGTGTGTGCTAGGCTCAGGGAAATAATAGTACGTAATGATGTTAATTACTTGTGCTCGTCATTCAGGAGGTGCACTCTGAAGGTTCGGGGGGAAACCTGGGCTGGATCGGTGTCCGGAGGAAGGGATTCAGCTGCAGGCAACCACAGATTAAACTCCGCTAACCAGTTCTGCAGAGTGTTCACCTGGAGAGAGAGAGAGAGAGAGAGAGAGAGAGAGAGAGAGAGAGAGAGAGAGAGAGAGAGA
>CM040994.1:1015050-1025115 GCA_022985145.1 Pangasius djambal
TTTTGCCCAGTCCCATACTGTGTGCCAGGATGCAGCCGAACCCACTGCTGGTCTTATAGCGCTCCAGAGACTCCACCAGGTTGTCGTACAGGAAGCGGATGCCGCCGATCTGCAACCGACGGAGACAGAAAGCGGACGCCGCAGCGCCGACGTTAAACACTTAAACGCAAAATAAAAAATAAAAATTTACATTCCCTCCTCATGCATTCACACGTTTGTCTTTTCTCCTCATCATTTCTACCCATATTGCACCTGGTGAGAAGGTGACGTGCACCTGGTACAGGTTCTACCTGTGTACATAGTGCACACTGGGTTCTACCTGAGCATGAGGTGTACCTGGAGCAGGTGGGGTTCCACCTCAGTGTGATGCGTACCTGATGAGGTTCAGACCTGGTGGTCGTTTGCTTCGATGTGAGCGCAAGGCGTAGCTGATGCAAGTGAGCAGCATACCTGGCGCAGGTTAGGTTTCACCTGTCTGTGACGTGTACCTGGTAGGGTTTAGACCCGAGTGTGAGGTGTTCCTGCAGGAAGTTCTACCTGGCCGTGAGGCATACCTGGTCCCAGTTCTAACTGAGAGTGAGGTGTACCTGGTCTATGTTGGGTTCTAGCTAAGTGGGAGGTATAATGGGTGCATTTTCTGCTTGAGCGTGAGGCGTACCTGAGCGAGACGTGTACTTAAGCGTGAGGCGTACCTGGTGAGGTTTAAACCTGAGCGTGAGGTGTACCTGAGCGTGAGGTGTACCTGGTGAGGTTTAAACCTGAGCGTGAGGTGTACCTGGTGAGGTTTAAACCTGAGCGTGAGGTGTACCTGGTGAGGTTTAAACCTGAGCGTGAGGTGTACCTGGTGAGGTTTAAACCTGAGCGTGAGGTGTACCTGGTGAGGTTTAAACCTGAGCGTGAGGTGTACCTGAGCGTGAGGCGTACCTGGTGAGGTTTGGACCTGAGCGTGAGGTGTACCTGAGCGTGAGGCGTACCTGGTGAGGTTTGGACCTGAGCGTGAGGTGCACCTGAGCGTGAGGTGTACCTGGGCGTGAGGCGTACCTGGTGAGGTTTGACAGCGCGGGCGAGCTGCGGGGCGAGGAACAGGTCCTCCTCCTCGGCCGGGTGGTTGATGTTGACCAGCACTCTGCCCTGAGCGTCCGGCTGGTTCAGGGCGTCGTTGATGTGCGAGCCGCTGCTCTCCTCTGTCCCGGGCGAAGTCGAGCGCTCGTCGTCCTCCTCACTGATGTGGAACGTTTCCTCGTCACCCGAACTCAGCTCAATCACATCTAAACACACACACACACACACACACACACACACACACACACAGAGAGAGAGAGAGAGAGAGAGCACGGATAGCTGCTTACACTACACTAACTAGCCAAGAGGTAGGTGTGTGTGTGTGTGTGTATGTGTGTGTGTGTGTGTATGTGTGTGTGTGTGTGTACCATCTCTGGGTGCAGGTTTGGGAGGAGGTGCGGATCCTCTGGATTCTCCCTCGTCTCCGCTGCTGTCCAGGCAAATCACCTCGCCCTTAGCAACAGTCGCCAAGGAGGGCAAGTCCACTAAGACAAGAAGAAAAACACAATACACTCATCTTTTAGAGTAAGATCTCACAAGTGTAGTGTGTGTGTGTGTGTGTGTGGGTGTGTGTGTGTGTGTGTGTGTACCAGCAGGTAACAGGTAGTCCTTCCTCTGCTGCTCCAGGCGTTTTCTCCTCTCCAGCTCCTCCTGCTGTGCCGCTTTAGTTCCTGGTTCCAGCTGATGCTCCTCCAGCAACTTCCTGTTCACAACACACACTCACGCTGACGTTCTACATACACACGCATCTCTTATACGTAGATTTAAAGCAGCCATATGTAACTAATCACGTATCATCACTCATATCATACCTGATGTTCCTCCTCAGGTGAGCAGGTTTAGCCGGTTTGGAGCTTTTCTTCTTTGATTTCCTCTTGGGGGCGGAGTCCGCGGCTGCAGAGGCCCCCCGTGACCCATTTGGACTCGAAGGACGCGACGTGGACTTCGATGAGGACCGCGACAGAGGTCTGGAGGAAGGGGCGGAGCTCCCTGAATGTGAAGAAGGGGTGGGGCTGGAGAGGCCCGCCCTCTCCTCCGTCTCCATGGCGTCTGCGGCTTGGTCTGTGAGAAAACGCGGCTTGAGGCATCAGACACTGTTTCAACATGATATATAATTTATGGCGTGGGAATTCCTGACGGCTCACCTGCTTCTTCGTCTTCATCTTCGTCTTCATCATCGCCGTCGTCGTCTGCGTCGTTCTCTCCATCGCCTTCCTCTCCCATCTCCTCTTCTTCCTCCTCTTCGCTGTTCAGGCTAGGCTCCAGGTCGCTCTCCGAGATCGCCTCTTCTGACATGGCGTCCCCTGGATCTTCAAGAGCACTACCTACACATCTTCACGTGGACCACCTTAAATACAAAACACCCTCATTCATGACACATCTTCACTCAGACCACCTTAAATACTTTGCTCTAGCTGTGTTTACTTCATGTTCGCATCCTGTTAAAGAAATCAACGGCCACATGGACGTGCGGCTCGTCGACGACTCCACCGCACTCACGCGTGTCCCGTTCCCGCGTCGCACTACGTCACGCCCTTCACGTTTCACGCACATTCACAAAGAAGGCTGACGTGATAACGACGTTACTTCACGTTTTATTATTCAAATCAGAGAGAGTTCAAATGGGCGAGAGAGAGAAAAATGGAGTGAAAGAAAAACACAAGGAAAGAAAAGAGAGAGTGAGAGAGAGAGAGAGAGAGAGACGTTACATAACATTCCAGTCGTGTAAAGCGGGTCGTTAAACGCTTTTACTTCAGCGGCATGTTCCTGAGGAAATATAGGCCAGTAGGCTGAAAGAGTTCACACACACACACACAGAGACAGTTAAACAACATGAGCAGTGCCTCTACCCACCTACACACTCTCTCACACACACACTTCATCGCAGTCACGACCCTCTAACACTCTCTCTCTCTCTCTCTCTCTCTCTCTCTCTCGGCTGCGTCCTATTCAGCGACCTGTGCGCCTTCAAGTGCGCTAAAAAAAAACAAACAAAAAAAGAATGTCAGCATGAAATCATGCAAACAAGACCAACACTATGCAAATCACTTTGATCCCAGTGATGCAACGCGGCCGATAAAAGTGCCGGCGGGTTTAACGCGAGGTCCGTAACGTGAGCCTGTGTTCCGACCCGGCGGCGTGAGGCGACGCGAGCGTTCACAGGAAACGCGAAAACAGAAACAAGCAACAAAGCGTTTCAAGATGGCCGAATACTTCAGGAGCAAAACTCTGAAGATTGTGTTGGAGCTGCAGTCGTGGCTGATGTGGCCTTCAAATTACATCACAGTTTATTTTTTCTTTCTCTGCAATAATGCGTAAATGTGATTTCAAACTATTCTGAAATTAAATAACAAAAGTATTTATTATGTAACGTGTAACAAAAGTAAGAAGTGATCGCTCGCTCGCTCCTTCTGTAGTACAGTGTGCAAGTCGCTAAAGTTTTTTTTTTTTTTTTTAAATAACGACTAAGAAACTTTTTGGAGTCTTTGTACGGCGAAATCGTCTCCGTACGCGTGACGTAGCTCCGCCCCTGAGGACTGATTTGCCTTCAGTGTCGGCAATGCACGCTCCTTTCTTCTAACGTCACGTCAAAAAAACACCACATGACACAATTCTCGTAAACACTTGTTAATTTGATTAAACTCGCCCACTATCCATCTCCTGATAAACATATTAAAGGTTTTACAACACCCTCGGCCGTAAGCGTTCCCCGCAAGGCCACGCCCCCAAAACACACCTGAGCGCCGGTGCAGGAGGCGGAGCTTCTTCAAAACGATCACCAAACGAGTTCAGGTGCTTCCGTGCCCCGATTAGTCGGATGTCGGTGGTGCAAAATGACTTTCCAATGACTGGAAGCGGATCTTAGTTCCTCCAGCGGGAACGAGTGAGTGATTCGGCTCGCAGGGAAATTACAAACGGCTCCTTTAAGGAGGAAAAAACAAACAAAAACAAACAAACAAAAAAAACTGCTCTTACGGCTCGTGGAGAAGAAACAGGAAATGAGTATGAGCGGGACGGACTAACACACCAACTGTGTGTTCCTGCAGGTCTCACTACAGTGTGTGTGTGTGTGTGTGTGTGTGTGTGTGTGTGTGTGTGTGTGTGTGAGAGAGAGAGATCAGCCAGAGGACACACACTGATATTCAACACGTACATCATCATCATCAAACACACTGCCATCTAACAGAAACAAAAACATTCCTCTTCAGCCCTTCAGTGTTTAACACCATGATGCACTGTACACACCGTGACTGAACCTCACACACACACACACACACACACACACACACACACACACACACACACACACACTTTACAGTCAGGAGACGTTCCAGACGAACGTCACGCGTTAATTATTCATCCCAGACTGAAGGCGTCATAAAACATAAATGAACGACCGTCTGTGTACGACCATCACGCAGCTAGTAAACAAATCAGCCTCTCAGTGTGTGTGTGTGTGTGTGTGTGTGTGTGTGTGTGTGTGTGTGTGTGTAATAATTAAAGTTGTGGATAAACTCCGTATTTTTGCCACAGATCAGTGAGTTCATCGTCGCTCTCTAAGCCCCACATACACACTTTATTACATAAACAAACCTTTATGTATTTACTTTATATCCGTTACAATTATTATTATAATTAATATATAATAAAACTTTAATAATAATAAATAATACGGAACACGTTTCTACTCTGATTAACTAGTAAAAATAATTAAAACGTTTATTCTCACATATCCGAGATTTAAAAAAAAAAAGATGAACAAAGAATAAGAGACAAAGAATACACAACTACACAAACAAACAAACAAACAAACAAATAAATAAATCTGCAGTCAGATAATAAATGGAGTTGTTAAGAATAAATGTGCAACAAAGAAACAAATAAATAAATAAGCAAATACATAAATAATAAATCTGCAAGCAGATAATAAATGCAATAAAGTGCAATAAACAAACAAAGAAATAAATAAGCATATTCGGAAAAAAAATAAGCAAATACATTTACACTAAATATACAACAAATAAACATGTAAATAAATAAAAATGCTATTCTACATTTTCTAAGGTGTTTTATCTTTAAAAAGATAAAAATTTATCTATTTATTCTAATAAACACTTTGATGTCTAAATCTTTTTTAAACATTAAAAACAGTATCAACATTTTTTTTTCACCCAGAAGGAAATGAGAGGATTTCATTAGCCATACCTCAGTGTGGAGCTACACTAACACTAACACCAACATTAACACCAACATGACCTCTGACACGCTATAAACCCACAGCACGTGCTCTAATGACGCGTTATAAGCGCTACATTGCAGTGCTGCAGTAATTCCGTCACTACAGCGCATCACTAACATTATAACACGCTCAATACAGCAGGAGCCAAAGAACCCTGGCTCGGTCCCAAACCCCTCCCACTGCTCGCCTAGTGCACTACCTAGTAGTGCGCAGCGCGTGGCTTTCCGGCGCGCGCAGGGGGCTGGAGTTAGTGCAGAGGGCGGGATTTGGGACACAGCCGCCGCGCGGCGCTTTGGCCTAAAACACGGGCTGAGACGAGCTAGCCTAATATGCTAACTTCTATTGTGTGCAGAGAGGCAGGCAGAGGCGCCGTTAAAATACTGATTTATAAACCCGTTCGTGTTAATTCGACTCAGTTTCTGCCAGACTGCATTTAAACACAACCATTTTAAAAACTCCCACTAAACCGAATTAAACCGAATCGCTAGCACTGAGCGTTAGCATCCTTCGCTAGCGGCTCTGAAGAATGAAGCTAATCGTTTTTTTTTTTTAAATCAGATTGCAGCACGATATTTCATCAATTTACATTGTGTTATGTTTTTTTTTTAAATCTGCATTCTTACCTTCTGCACTTCCCTGGTTGAAACTGGACGCTTCGGCGTCAGAGCTTCATCGAAAAAACTATTTTTATTCACACCAGATTCTTTTATTTTTCCCTATATTATACAGTTTTCCATAAGCGCCACAGAAACATTCCGGAATGCAACACGAGCGAGCGGTTAAAGGTTCCGCTCTTCACGCGGTTCCTGTCTAAATATTATGTATATTTAAATTATTTGGTTATTGGGTTCAACTTAATAATAATAATAATAATAATAATAATGATAATAATAATAATACTTTATTTATATGGCACATTTAATACATTTAAAATGCAGCTCAAGGTGCTTTAGAAACACAAAATTAAAAACTAAAATAATAAAATAGCCAGATGATGTTTAAATAAATGATAACAGTGACAGAACCAATATGATAATAACAACAAATATGATCAAATCTAAAACAATATTGTGTGTAAGTATAAGTGTGTAAAATGTGAATAAAATTAATTAAACAGACAATTAAAAAAGACAATTAAAATAATATAAAAGTCATGTAAAAGTAATTAAAGTAAAAAATTAAACATATTAAAGGATCAACATTTCGTTAAATTAATATGTAAATCGTAAATGCAGTGACAGTTTAAAAAAAAAAAATATTATTATTTTTTAAAAATAATAATTAAAAAGAATATTTTTACCGTTATTACCAGGACACTAATAGAACAGATATAGGTAGATTAATAGAGAAAATCTCATATTCTTATTTTGTTAGAACGTTTAATGGACAAATAAAATAAAAATTTGCCAATGCATGAGCAGTTAAAAATAAAAAATATAATAATAAAAAACAGGAGATGAATTCCGTTCACAACTCTTATCCATTTAAACTGTTAAAATATATCATATTTTAGGTATTTAATGATTTGATTGACTGTTTTAGAATCATAACAATGCAGAAATCGCAACACTAAAGAATGCAAAACGGGAGAAAATAACAAACAGACGGAATCTTTTTCTCTCTCGTTTCACACAAAACAGCGACATCTGGTGGCTGTTATTGGAAATGCAAGCGCAGCTTAGTCGCGGAATGATGACGCAATCAATAACTGACGGATTTTTTTTTTTTCGGTCTATTGTGTTTACTAGAAAGCTACAGTGATCGGAAGAAATAGTGGACGTTTCCGAGCTCTCAGGGTGTAAACACAGCAACATGGATTTTTATCTGCGATAACTGGACTTTATTAAAGATAATAAACATGAATAAAGGCTGGCTGGAGCTGGAGAGCGATCCCGGTGAGTGAATTAGCTAAGCTAACAGTAGCTAACGCTGATAAGCACACAGTGTTTAGTTCTGTTACACTACACACAGTGTCAGTGATTAAATACAGTTATTAAAAGCTCCAAATCTTTCCCTAAAACAAACAAACAAACAAATGTTCATGATGACTTAATGATCACAGGATAAATACTGTGTGATAAATTTTCTAAGCATGACGTTTAAAGTGATCTCATGATGACCCATAAAAACCCAAACACAACAGTAACCTTGATAAATAAACACAACTGAATGACTAAAATATCTGATTAAGACTCTTCTTTAACTCACGAGTTAGCTGTGACACTCAGAAGTCTTCCTATGTGCACTCCATAGGGTATAAAACAAGGGCTTTAACCCTGGACTTCAGCCTGTTTGTGTTGTTTCTTAATAATTTATATTCATATGTTATTATTATTATTATTTTATTATTATTATTTTAAGCTAGGTCTGGGAGATATGACAAAATATCAAGTCATGATATGTAGATTTGCTACTGTATTCCCCAGGAATACAGTAGTGCTGCATAAAAAAAAAAACTGTTCTGATTTTTATTATAGTAATTTTTTTTTTTTGATTATTAAAAATAATACTGAAGAAGGAAAAGAAACTGTTCAGATCTGTACATTTTTTTTGAAGAGTAATTACAAAATTTTACACATCATCTGCTCCTAGTTAATTTCTTATTAAAAAAAAAACATAAAAAAATATTGTGGTATATTTTATCTAGATATCAATATTATATAGTTGTATCTTCCAGCTCTACATTGATCTGCACTTTATACGTGAACTGTACTATAATGATTATTATTATTATTATGAGAGCTGTTATTTTATACCCCGTGTAGCGCAGTGTGTGTCCCATAGCAGTGTGTTTATAAATCACTTTATATAATAAACTGATTATAAATCATATCACACAGACTCCTGGCAGCTTGCTGTTTAAGGATGTTGATGTAAGAAGCAACGTTAGACTCCTAACACAGACGTCCAGTGATGTTGTTTCTCTGTGCTTTGTTTTTTTCAGGTCTCTTCACACTGCTGGTGGAGGATTTCGGTGAGGAACGTTTCTTTACAGCTCACGTTTACACTCGTTTCCTCGGCAGAGGATTTTATCTAACCTGACGTACAAGTGAGACAGAATGTAACGAACCTGTTCTTTATGTGTTGCTCAGGTGTAAAGGGTGTTCAGGTGGAGGAGATCTACGACCTGCAGAGTAAATGCCAGAGGTAGCGTGCAGTAACACACACACACACACACACACACACACACACACACACACACACACACACACACACACACACACACACACACACACTAACACCAGCGTGTTATAGATGAAACGTTCATGCTGTACGTCTGTTGTGTGTCTTGTGTTCAGTCCCGTGTACGGCTTCATCTTCCTGTTTAAATGGATCGAGGAGCGTCGCTCCAGGAGGAAAGTGTCCACGCTGGTGGATGAGACCTCGGTTATCGACGATGACATTGTTAACGACATGTTCTTCGCTCACCAGGTCAGTCTCGCATGTTTTACCCTGCTCGGATTTTAATAAGCGGGTCATTTATTCTCGCAAAATATTTTTAGCCTTAAACATTTTTATCTCATTTGTGCAATTACAATTCTTGCAACTGTAACCTGCATTAATGCTAGGAATTTTGTGTCTGTGTGTGTGTGTGTCTGTGTGTGTGTCTGTGTGTGTGTCTGTGTGTGTGTCTGTGTGTGTGTGTCTGTGTAGCTGATTCCTAACTCCTGTGCGACTCACGCCTTACTGAGCGTGCTCCTGAACTGCAGCGGGGTGGAGCTGGGCAGCACGCTGAGTCGCATGAAGGCCTTCACCAAGGGGTTCAGTCCAGAGGTACACGCACACATAACACACACACACACACATAACACACACTCGTGTATATGCTGCTGTCCTTTCAATTATTTATGAATTTAGGAATAGTATCACACAAGCTTCACTGTCGCTTCTCTTTGTGTGTGTGTGTGTGTGTGTGTGTGTGTGTTTGTATGCAGAGTAAAGGCTATGCCATCGGGAACGCTCCAGAGTTAGCAAAGGCGCACAACAGTCACGCCAGGTACAGCATTTACAGACTACAGTTACTACATGACTTACTGTGTGAAACAAACAAGGAGAGTGCAGTACAGTGCAGTGCAGTAGAGTAGAGTACAGTGGTATAGAGTGCAGTAGAGTACAGTGGTGTAGAGTACAGTGGTGTAGAGTGCAGTGGTGTAGAGTACAGTGCAGTGGTATAGAGTGCAGTAGAGTGCAGTGCAGTGGTATAGAGTGCAGTAGAGTGCAGTGCAGTGCAGTGCAGCAGAGTGCAGTACAGTGCAGTGCAGTAGAGTACAGTGGTGTACAGTGCAGTAGAGTACAGTGCAGTGGTATAGAGTGCAGTAGAGTACAGTGCAGTGCAGTACAGTGCAGTGCAGTAGAGTACAGTGGAGTAGAGTACAGTGCAGTGGTATAGAGTGCAGTAGAGTACAGTACAGTGGTGTAGAGTACAGTGCAGTAGAGTACAGTGCAGTGGTGTAGAGTACAGTAGAGTACAGTGCAGTGGTATAGAGTGCAGTAGAGTACAGTGCAGTGGTGTAGAGTACAGTAGAGTACAGTACAGTAGAGTAGAGTGCAGTAGAGTACAGTACAGTGGTGTAGAGTGCAGTGCAGTAGAGTACAGTGCAGTGGTGTAGAGTACAGTAGAGTACAGTGCAGTGGTATAGAGTGCAGTAGAGTGCAGTGGTATAGAGTGCAGTAGAGTGCAGTGCAGTGCAGTAGAGTACAGTACAGTGCAGTGCAGCAGAGTGCAGTACAGTGCAATGCAGTAGAGTACAGTGGTGTACAGT
>CM040994.1:1025215-1050215 GCA_022985145.1 Pangasius djambal
GTGTAGAGTGCAGTGCAGTAGAGTACAGTAGAGTAGAGTACAGTGCAGTGGTGTAGAGTGCAGTGCAGTAGAGTACAGTAGAGTAGAGTACAGTGCAGTGGTGTAGAGTACAGTAGAGTACAGTACAGTGGTGTAGATTGCAGTAGAGTACAGTGCAGTGGTGTAGAGTACAGTAGAGTACAGTACAGTGGTGTAGAGTGCAGTGCAGTAGAGTAGAGTACAGTGCAGTGGTGTAGAGTGCAGTGGTGTAGAGTACAGTACAGTGGTGTAGAGTGCAGTAGAGTACAGTACAGTGCAGTACAGTACAGTAGAGTACAGTGCAGTGGTGTAGAGTACATTTAGCTGAAAAATTCGTAAAGTTGAAAACTTTCCGGGCTGTATGATCTTCCCAGGTGTGGGAAACGAAGCAGTGTAATTGAACAGGACGTTATTAATACAGTGTAAAACACGTCTCTCTGCTCGATGTGTTCTCTGGAGGCCCGAGCCACGGCACCTGCCGGAGAAACAGAACGGCATCAGCGCTGTGAGGACGATGGAGGCCTTCCACTTCGTCAGCTACGTCCCCATTAAAGAGCGACTGTTCGAGCTGGACGGGCTCAAAACCTACCCCATCGACCACGGTCAGCTCTTACACACTGTCACACTCAGTCCCCGTGTCCATGTGTCTCTGTGTCCCTGTGTCCCTGTGTTCTTGCATCTGTATCTATACCTTGTATCTGTATATCTGTGTCTTTGTGTCATGCAGATGAACCCCTCTCTCACTCTCTGCAGGTCCTTGGGGAGAGGAGGAGGAGTGGACAGACAAAGCTCGGCGGGTCATTATGGAGAGAATCGGCCTGGCGACTGCAGGGTGAGACGCACCCTCGCTTTTGTTCCTCACCGCTTAAACACAGCTCCATTGTAACAGCGTGATGTTACAGTCGTCTGTATCAAACACTATCACGATGTCCATCTCAATCAGTCGTGTGAGGAAGATGGCTGCCACTGCCAGCGTCTCAAATTGCCCCCTGCACCCCACCTCACTGCGCTGCGTACAGTGAAGGAGCCATTCATTTTCAAAGCTACGTAGTACACAATACAATTTACTGTTCATCTCAGTATATAGTGCACTACATGTGTGTTAAAGACTAGATAAGTAAAGTAACGGCTCCTTTACCCTGTGTAGTGCGCTATGTATCCAACATCTATATATCGTACTTCTTACTCCACCTTGTTTCCATGGATATGGTTAAATTACTTTTAAGTTGAGAGCCTGAACACACAGACGTTTCCTGACCCGTGTGTCCCCTCCCCTTCACCACAGTGAGCCGTACCACGACATCCGCTTCAACCTGATGGCGGTGGTTCCTGACCGCAGGGTGAAGTACGAGTCCAGGCTCGAGGTGCTCAAATGCAACCGACAGATCGTTCTGGAAGGACTGCAGCAGGTGGAGGAAAAATGAATTCAAAAGTTTATTTAGTGTAGACTCAATTCTATCAGTGTAGCAGCGCTCCATCGTCCCTACTGGTGCAGTGTAGTTTAGTGTTTGTGTTTCCTGAAGCCCTTCATGTTTATCATATTTTTTTCCAGGCGATCAGAGCATCCCAAGCAGACGCAACACAGGAACGCAAGCAGCAAGACTCCTCCTCCGAGGACACGCCCTCTGCTGTAAAAAAGGAGGAAGGGTCAGATACACCAACAGCTCCTGCTCCAGCTCCGCCCTCAGGTGTGTGTGTTTAATGAAGAGCAGGTGAAGTTCCATAAACATTCCATTAGCATCAGGTTAGACAGTGTGTGTGTGTGTGTGTGTGTGTAGACTCAGCAGACGTTGCGAGTGTTCCTGCAGTGTCCGGCTCCTCAGAGAAACCCAAAGCCACAGTGAAGCCTCCTACTCTGCCTCCAGGGGGCGCCAGCACCGGCCCCAGCCCCAGCCCCATCGTCCAGCGCCTGCCCGCCTTCCTGGACAACCACAACTACGCAAAGTCCCCCATGCAGGTGAGCCGCGAGACACCGGCGTCCGTCTGAAACCGCGCCAGATAAAGCTTCAGATCACAAACCTAAAAATTTAACTCCGTTCAGTTACGATCTAATTGTAACTGTTTTTACTGTTCTTTATAATTTTATATACTGTGTAATATCTTCTTGAAACAAAATAATTTTTTTATACAATATAAAACGATCAAAGATATTTCATTATTTTTGTTTTCTTATTATTTATAATCACCACATTTTATCTAGTATTACTTTTTTTGTTTCTTTTATTCATTCTTTCTTCTGTTATTGTATTTGTTCTTTAGTGTTCCTTATTTGAATGTATTATTTTATTTATTTATTCTTTCTTTATTTGCGTTGTAATTGTGTAAATGGTGTTTTAAATTATTGTTATTATGATTAGGTTGGTTCTTTATTGTGTGTGTGTGTGTGTGTGTGTGTGCAGGAGGAGGAGGACCTGGCTCGTGCTCGTGCCCCTGGCCCCCCTCAGGCCCAGTACTCTGATGATGATGATGACTATGAGGATGAAGAGGAGGAAAGGTATGGAAAGTGTGTGTGCGCGTGTGTGAGTGTGTGTGTGTGTGTGTGTGTGAGAGAGAGATGATCACACAGAGATGGCGTGCGTCTTTATGCACTTCATGATGGATGTCCGTGTCTTTCGTTTAACAGGTTCCGCAAAAAGGCAGGGGTCCGTGGAAGGGGCGTGGCCCGGAGCAGCGGTGGGGGCGGAGTCTCAGGCGTGGAGGGCCAGCTGGCTCTGAGCATGCTCGCTGAGAGACTCAAAAAAGCCGAGAGAAAGGACACCATGGCAACGGCGCCGACGCCCGGCTCCTCCGCCCTGAACGTGCGCACAGAGGGCCGAACTGGGGGCATCAGCATCACGCCCGCCTGCCAGCCCTCGCCCACGCCCAGCAACGAGAGCACGGACACGGCCTCCGAGATCGGCAGCGCCTTCAACTCACCTCTGAGATCTCCTGCACGCTCGCAGGTACAACTTATCACAAATATTTCACGCATTTATGTAAATAATAGCTTATTGTGAATTAGAACGCCTTAAATGCTGATCTGAGTTTATTAGAAGCAGAGCTATTATATTTAGCTTTTTATATTACAGTATAGAAGATGCTTTAGGGCATTATCTAGAGAGGAATATCTAGAGCAGCGGGTTCTTCTCGCCCTCCTCCAGGCTGCCACTCGACCCTCCAGCCCCGTGGCCTGCCACCTGAGCCGCGTGCTGTTCGGAGACGATGACGTCCTGCTGAGACTGGACACTCGACACAACCGCGCCGTCCGAGAGCTCGGAGCCCTGATCAGCTCCGCGCAGCTACAGCTCAGAGAGGATGGAACCATCTACACACTGCCAAGTACAGGTACAACACACACACACACACACACACACACACACACACACAAGGACTTTCCTTAAAAGAGTAATGTACAGAATAATAAAGCAGGATCGCCATACACAGGGCTAGAATATAAATACACTCTACTGAAGTAATATCTGTCTGTGTGTGTGTGTGTGTGTGTACACATAACCACTCTTGTCCTTCCTTTGCACAGACGCGGTGTGTGATGTGGTGAAGAAGGCTGGCGGAGTGGACAGTAAGGAGCCGAGTGAGAGGACCGAGGGAGGAGGTGCTGGTGGAGAGGTGGATGGAGGGAAAGGAGGAGCGTCTCGGGAGCCGAAACAGGAAAAGGAGATCACGGAGATGAGCAAGGACAAGCCGAGCGCAGAGACGCTGAACTTCGCCGAGCCTGAGGCGCTCACCAAACCGCACGGGGAGAAATACACTCCTAAAGTGAGGATTGAGTCTGGATTATTACCGAGTGTTCAGAGTGTCGGAATCTGTAGCGCCGCCTAGAACATCAGAACAGTGATGATTTTCTGGCAGCTGGTATATTATGATACTCCTGAGATAAAGATTCCTTCCATTTCCCTCAACCTCACTGTGTTTTTTGTCGCTTTCGGTTTGTTATTAGTTCACTATCTCATGTATTTAAAGTTCTCTTTGTTCCGTTTTATTCTTCTCCACTGTGTGTTAATCTTGCTCGGTGGTGGTGGCGGTGTTTCTCTTCCCCGCTGTAGGAATTGTTGGCTCTGCTGAAGTTTGTGGAGGCCGATATCGCGAACTACGAGGTGTATCTGAAAGAGGAGGTGGAGAAACGGAAGAAATACAAGGTACGAGCTCCGATACGTGCCTTTAAAAACCCAACACCAGGTGAACTTACAACAACATGCATTAGTCACAGTACTGCTTTAGGTTAGATTCTGTTCACAACTGAATATAATGAAGTAGTAATGATTGTGTGTGTGTGTGTGTGTGTGTGTGTGTGTGTGTGTGTTTGAGTTCAGATTGATGACCAGAGGAGGACCCATAACTACGACGAGTTCATCTGCACCTTCATTTCCATGCTGGCACAAGAAGGTATACATTTCTGTGTGTGACACACACACACACACACACACACACAAACATACACACACACACACACACCCAACTATTTATCTTTTAATTACAGACTCCAGACTTTGATCTTTGATGACTTTTTGTTGAGTTTGAATTTAATTTTAAATTTAATTTGGAAATCAACAACTCCTTCAGACTGAAGATTTAAAAAAAAAAAAAAAAAGTGAAATAAAAAAAAAAAACCAAAAAAAAACACCTCTCACTTGAAAATGAAAAGGGGTTAATTAGGACTCAATAACGCCACGCGCTCGAGATCAGAGTTTCTCAGCTCAGGTGCTGCACAGTTTTAAGTTCTCTTTGCTCCAATTACACCTGATCCAACTGACTGCAGTCTAATTAACTCCTGCGCTGAATCACGTGTGTGTGCGTGTGTGTGTGTGTGTGTGTGTGTGTGTGTGTGTGTGTGTGAGGGCAGTGGGCTTCCAGGACTGGTGAAATCCTGCTCTAGATAAGAGATAAGACGTTAAATTAAAATAGAATTCGGTGGTGCAGAGTGAGAGTCAGACTGCAGGTTCATAACTGAGAATATAATCAAATAAATAATAAAAGAAATAATAAAAGAAATCATTCGTTAACTTTTAATAAAAATGTAACAAAATGAGGAAAAAAGGGAGTTTTGGGATGGAGTTGAAACGGAAGTGTGAAAAGAAAAAGAAAAGTATGATAATACTACTACTGCTTTTAATAATAATAATAATAATAATAATAATAATAACGATACTAGGGAAAAATCAACACAACATGCAATTAGAACCGCAATCAGCTCGAAGCATTTAAGATGCACGAACGATGAAAGTGAATAAACCGTGTAGTGTGTGTCACTGCAGTGTTGAGTCGCGCTGTTTGATTTTTAAGCCTGTAGGCGACAGTCTTCAATCTTCACGTCTCCCTCATTTCCTCTCCCACTCTCTCTCTGTCTGTTTCCACCTTTCTCTGATTTTATTTCACTTAATGAATGTCTCATTCTCTCTCTCTCGCTCTCCCTCTCTCTCTCTTCACTGCTCTTTTGCTGGAAGATTAAAATAAATTGCATCACATTCTCGCTATCTGTCTCTTGCTCCTTCTCTCTCTCTCTCTCTCTCTCTCTCACTGAAAGTTGCGTGACTCACGTTAGTGAAGAAGTCGTCATGGAGACGTGTTGGTGTGTACTAGCGTGTAGTGATAACAGTCATTAGCGTTGAGGTGGGGTCTTTCCCAGCAGTGTGAAGTTCACTCTTAATAAATCATCTGATTCCTGCTGGTGGAACTGAAAACTGCAATCTGTCCGTCTCTCATTTTCGCTGCCTCTAATTTTGTGTGTGTGTGTGTGTGTGTGTGTGTGTGTGTAGGTATGCTGGCGAGTCTGGTGGAGCAGAACATTTCCGTGCGCAGGCGGCAGGGTGTGAGCATCGGCCGCCTCCATAAACAGCGCAAACCGGACCGAAGAAAGCGATCTCGGCCCTACAAAGCCAAGCGCCAGTGAACACGGCCGGAGTCTCGAACACCGGCGCTGCTGAATTCTCTTAGAAAGGTGCTGAAAAACACTCTAACTTTTAAAGACAGTAACTAGTGAACAAATCAATACAACAAGGACCTCTGAACACAGCCTAGCTCAGACACATTTAGGCTTATGATGACTAGCTCAGAAAAAAAAAAAGAGCTAGTGAGATTATTACTGAAGACTAGCGCTAGTGAACATGTACTGATTTAGAAAGACTGGCACTAGTGAACACACTTGAAATTTACATTAACTAGTACTGATAAACATGCTGATGCGTATGAAGACAAGTACCGACGAACAGTTTATAAAGAGTAGTGCGAATGAATACCCCGAGACACACCGAGAGGTGGTGAACACACCTGTATGTATAAAGACTAGTGTGTGTGTGAACTAGTAAACAAAACTAGAACTAGTAAACAGAATCTAACTTAAAAATACTAGTGAATATACTCGGACCTATGAACTCTAGCACAGATCTAGTCCTGATGACTGATGAGTCCTGATAAAGATTAGTGCTAGTGAACTCCCCCAGACAAACCAGGAGGTGGTGAACACACTTGTACATATTACAGACTAGTGCTAGTGAACATACTTGAATTTATAAAAAAATTAGCACTCATGAATACTCTGATACTTATGAAAACTAGTCCTAGACTTAGTGAACACACTTATACATCACTGTGCACTTTGTGGCACAAAAGCTATTGCTAGTGAACACGCCTCACATTTACAAAAGCCATGAGGTGGTGAACACACACATTTCAGCTCATAAAGACTAGTGCATGCGGACACGCTCTGACTTATGAAGTGTACGCTGTCCGGATTATGGAAACAAAATAATAAAAACTAGCACTCGTGAACACACCCTGACTTACAACAAACAGCACCACTGAGCAGCCCAAAACGCTGTGGTGCCAGTGAACGCAGCCCGGCACGCTCGTCAGAACGTGTGTATCGCTGACTACAGAGCAAACGCAAAAAAAGACAAACGGTCATCCTGGACGTTATGGACAATCCGGATGGTCTTCGCTGTTTCTTATTTAATTGTTGGACCAATCCGAGACGGTCGCGCCGGTCTCACCCGGAATAATCAGTGTTATGGGGGGAAAAAGGTTTCGGATTCTGACCAAATTTCCAAAACTCCATGTTGTGTCATAATCTTACTTTGCTTGTGCAAACGAAAGTGGTGTGTGCGAGAGAGATTTCTTCTTCCTAATGTTTGTCTATCTGTACATGTTTGTGTGTGTGTGTGTGTGTGTGTGTGTGTTTGTGGGTGTTTGTGTGTGTGAGTGATTTCTAATGTCATTTCTAGATGTTCTCCTAAATAAAATAAACATGTTACACTATAAAAACGTGTCCTTGTTCTCTGTGTATTTTGTTTTACTGTGTGCATAAGCTACAGCGTTGGCTACAGCAGGCGGCCAATCAGAACGAGGCAGGAGGGGAAATAAAACAATAGCAGTAAATTAATGCATGATGCACTGGCTCTTACAGATACAAAGTACCCAGTCCAAGGTTATGTCTTATAAAAACTATTCACATGTTTTAAAAATATATAATATACATACATAAGCAGCGACTAGTGGGGTCCAAGCACCAGTCTGTGAGAAATGCCTGACTGGTGTGTACTGCTGTAATGACCTTTACCGATCTACGTAATCTCTGTGGACTGTTTCAGCATTGCGAAGATGAGGTACGATGTCAGTTACCGCATTTTTAGGAGCATCAGTTGCAGTCCCCTAAATTGTCAGCAATTTTGAGTGAGTCATTTGGTTCAGCGAGCAATAAAAGCTGGCTCTTTAGGTTCTTATCATTGTGCTTTTTCCCTCCAAGTGGGAAAGTTACTAATATCACGATTGTTTGTCTTTGCCTATAAGTTGCCTACATTGTTAAATAAACAAACAAACAAAAAAACACACAGACACAGTGACTGTAATTTCTGAAATTAATTACTTTTTAGATTATTTTAAAAGGGCTGATGAGAATCATCCGATCCTTCAGGAAATCAAGATCCTGCTGAAATATTTCGAAGACATGAGCAGAAAATCCACCTTGAGAAATTTATAGCCTCTCTCAGAATTCCTGAGATCCTCGAAGCTTAAAAGGAAGATGTAGCCTTGACCCTGCTACAGCAGGTGTGTGTGTGTGTGTGTGTGTGTGTGAGTGAGTAGGCAGTGAGCTGTTACTCTCTGCATATAAACTGCCAGAACTTAGCACTAATCAGTATAAATTTCCCAAAGATCATCAGAACATAAGTGTGGGTTTGGACATTTTCAGGTGTTATATATTTATATATATGTATATAAATGTAAAATAAATAGGATGAATATGCTAATAAGTTCATATAATGGAATAAGGTTATAAATATGCAAATAGGTGCAAGATCTAAAAGAAACACAGTGTTATATACAGTACAGTAGAGTGTGATGTAGGCATCGTGTAATGATACAGTTCTAACTGGTCTGTTATGGTAGCTACAGATGATACGTGGGGTTGTGTGAGTCTGGCGTGTTTACTGAGAGCGGTTAGATGTTTTCATGGCGTAGCTCGGCCGAGCGAGCAGTGTGAAGAGCATGTTCTCTTCAGACATGTGCTGTTAACCTCAGACGCCACGGTGGACTCGGATGAACCCTTAATCTGGTTCTTTTTCGGTGGTCACCGTGATCATGGCCTTCTGCTGCGCCGTCATGACTGTTGATTCTTGATTTTGTGAAGTGGTAGGACATGTTCATGGTGTCCTCACCGGAAACCACACCACTTTTAACACCCAGGCCTCATGACCCCATATGGATCATTTGATTTAAGGTTCATTGAAAGCACAGATTTGTTGCATGGCGTCTCTCTGCGCTTCTCCATTACCGCTCTGATGATTGATAAGGTCTGAATATGAGTCTGTGACGCTGTGAAAATCAGCTCATCAGCTGCTGAAGCAGCCGTCTATTGACCAGGTTGATCGATGGTCACTGATCAGCTGTGTGTGTGTGTGTGTGTGTGTGTGACTCATTCGCGGTTTTCAGAAAAGTTTCATGACTTTGAGAATGTGCTGCGTGTCTCTTTTCTCTCCTCTCCGTGCAGGTGCTTGTGGGTAAATGGTGTTGATATCACACATCAGAGAGCTTTCTGGAGCAAGAGCAGCGTTTAAATCCCCCCTGAAGCCTGAGCACAGTCTCAGCACGCCTCGCCGATGCCGTGATGAAAGCACAGGACGAGTTTATAACACACAGTCTAACTGACAACTCCTTACAGCACCTGAATTAATAACGCAGCATGAAGGCCTTTCGGAGACACACTGCTGTAACTAATAAGCCATCGAAAAAAAAAACGGATAACAATTTTGTCCAATTTTTTTATGTCAAATAATGTGACTTTAAACTGTAGTGACAGTAACAAAGAGAGTCAAGATATCTTACAAAACACAAGAGCTTAAACAAATCTGATTAAAACACAATATATAAATAGAATGCAGTATACAAGCTACCAACTACTAAAGTGTCAAGTGATAAGTTCTGTATATGGATTTAAAGACACGCCCACATTCCCATATATGGTCTTCAGTGAGCTCTTTCATTACCATATATGGACTCAATGACATCTTCGATGTTCCTGCTGATATACAGACTCAGTTTATTCAACCTGCGATATAATAATAATAATAATCATATCAAAATGTATAACAGTTATTATTATTATTATTATTAACAAATTACAACCTCGTTTTATTTTTAGACACGCCCTTTTTCCTAGTTTCTATTTTCTCTCGTGTGTGTGGGTACATAGGTGTGTGTGTGTGTGTGTGTGTGTGTGTGCGTGCGTGTGTGTGTGTAGAGCCGGCTCTGCACATCCGGGTCTCTGCGTGCTCAGCTTCAGGTGATCCTATAGGGGCGCTGCGCTCGAGACACCGTGGCTGAGGGAGTGAGCGCGGATCTAGGGCGCGTACGGGCGCGCTCCCGCCTGTTTGCGTGCGCGCCGCCGCTCGGCCCTTCCCGTGCTCCGCCGTTCTGCTCGCTCGTCGCCGGATCGTCGGGTTGTGGTGGTGGTGGCGGTGATGATGATGATGATGATGATGATGATAATGATGAGGATGATGGCGGAAGCGGAGCTGCGCTGACTCTCTCCCTCTCCCTCTCTTTCTCTCTCTTTCTCTCCTTTAATTTATTCTCGTTATTCGTCTGTCGGTGGAAAGCCGTCGACCGAACGGGCCGCGCGTGTCTGTCTGTCTCTTTCTCTCTGTCTCTCTGTCTCTCTCTCTCTCTCTCTCTCTCTCTGTCTGTCTATCTCTCACTCCGTGTCGGTAAATGGGGAACGAGGCGAGCCTCGAGGGAGAGCCGGGCCAGCCGGGAGCCGCTTCCGCTTCAGCACCGCCGCGCGCTGGACAGCTCAGCGAGCCGAGCACCGGAGCGCGCGCTGCACCCGGGCCGGGACCGAACAGGTATGAGCGGCGTTTAAACGCTTTTGTGCGGGAACAGCGGGCTGCACTGCGGCTCTACCGAGCACACATCTGGGCTTATAACAACAACAACAACAACAACAACAACATGAGCGTTAGCTTTTATTCGAACTACACTAACAATGATCATATCATATGGTCAAGTGTCAGTAATGACACCGTGTGCAAAACCTTCACATACCTGCTCTAACTGTGAACTGTTTATGATCATAACGCGAGCAGTACTGCTTTACAACAGCATGCAGCAATAACATGATCAATGTGCTTTACATTATAACAGCCTTGTGATGTATCAGCAATGCCACAGCAGTGTAGCTGTCAGTGTAAGTGTGTGCGTGAAGAACCGGCTCAGTAATAACACTGCTTCATAAGAACAGCAGTCACTTAAACACCAGAACAGTGTGCCCACGATGGCTTTAATAAGGGTGTAAATGGGTGTAAGTTTGTCAGTCAGGCTTCTGTGTGATACGATACGATACGATACGATTCCATATGATACGATCCGATTTGATATGATTCCATACCATTCGATATGATTTGATATGATATGATTCGATATGATACGATATGATTTGATATATGATTCGATATATATGATTCGATACGATACGATATGATTTGATACGATTCGATATTATATGATATGATTTGATACGATACGATTCGATACGATATTATACAATATGATTCGATACGATACGATACGATTTGATACGATATGATTCGATATATATGATTCCATACGATATGATATGATTTGATACGATTCGATATGATATGATTTGATACGATACGATTCGATATGTTTTGTTTCGATACGATTCGATACGATATTATACGATATGATATTTGATGATACCAGCGAATCTGCTACGATATGATGTGATACGATTTCAATTCATAAGGCTACGATTGGATATTTGATGATACCAGTGAATACGAGTACCGTATAATACGACACGATATGTGCATCGATATGTTGAGAATCTGGGGCGGGCCTACCGGTAATTCGTGAATGATGATGGCGTAGAGAAATTTTTTTAAAAGAATCACTACCAAATCACCTTCCCAGCCTCTTCCACTGATCCCAATCGTGCGATCGTTACACAACTAGCCTTTAACGTAACATAACAACGGTCAGTTAACTGTACGGTGGGTAGATTTTATATATAGTATCTGTTTTTAATTTACACTTCGCAATAACAATTAATAGACATGCAGTACTTTTAATATAATCAGTATATACATATGTTGCTTTGCCACAGCATTGTTGCTTTTCATAAATCGTCGGATTGATACACATTTCATAATAACAGCAGTGCTTTTAATAACAACATTCAATTAGCCAGTGTGTCCACTATGGCTTTAAACACCACATAACTAACGGTCAGGTAAGTGTACGTCCAGGACATTTTAACACATTATCTCACTTTTAATGCTCCTGCAATGACAATATAGTCAATAGCTTTTCATACCATAACAATATTGCTAATATAACAGCGTGTAATGGCACTGTTTACAGAATACTAACCATATGATTAATACTTTTTGGTCAGTACAATATGCTCATTGTGCCTTATTATAACTGCAACATGAATACTGAGTTTAATATGATTTTTGCAATAAAAAATAAAATATATATGCTTTCCGCTTAATAACAGTAACAATGCAGTCAGTAGATTTTGATATAATAATAATAATAATAATAATGCTTTTAATATAAGTGTCTGAAAATCTCTTTTAATAATAAGGGCATTAACTGTTTACAGTCAATATTAGGGGTGTAGACCTCAGGCTTCCAGGATAATACGCAATAAAATGATGATTCTTAATGCAAAGCTTGGATATTTGAGCCTACTGATTCTACAGGGATATGATGTGATGATATTTGATTTAGAAATCAATACGTGACTAACGTTATTTAGAGAAGACTATTTTAAAAGTCTTATTACAAAGTATTATTACAGCTGCATCACCTCGCTAGCCTGTTAAATTATTTACACATTAGTTTACAACTATGAATGATTATTTTACACACCAGCTGTCTGTCCTTTTTCAGTAATAATCGATTTATTGTTGCCTCGATTCCTTTCAGTCGTTGCCATATAAATGGGTGCGTCAGTCAGAATCGTCTGATCGTTACACACCTAGTAAATATACGACTCTTTGTAAGCAACTTTAATCATATTCTCAATATACTTTTGATTTAAACGCAATAACAGTAAGACCAAAATGGCTTAAAGTACAGTCAGTAAGCTAAATACAGACAGAAATCCTAAATTATTTGCACCCACAACCTGTAAATATGCTTATTTCAGACTACATTGTCTATCCAAATTGATCTCAAAATTAAATTTTACATTTAATTTAAGAACAGACCAAATTATTTAACCAAATCTAAACCTAATAAAACTATAGATTAGTAAAAAAAAAAAGAATGTAATTTACAACCTAAATTCTTTAAGAACTAGATCTTCTGTAGTCAGGTTTCGTGCACTTTAATGCTGCTAGTCTTTTTGCAGTGACCTAATAGCAGAAGGTCTGCGCTTTCCAGTCGTGCGCTGTTTAAAAGCTGGTAGAAAAGCGTTTGCGTGTGAGCAGAATCAGGCACACGGCAGCTACGTGGCGACGCCACAGCGAGCGACTTCACTATGGGGCTCACTTCCTGATAAAAGTCAACAAAAGTGGATGTGATACAAATCTTTCGCAAATCCTTTGCAAATCTCCAACACAACTTTCCTACAAGTCTTACATTTTCACTACAAATTCATATTCACGTCTTTACAGTACATTACATTACAGTACACAATTACAGAATTAATTGTTGGAATTACAAATCATGCATCTACTTTGCAGGTTGCAATCTACTTTCTCCTTTTACAAATTCTACACTGACGAATCAGCAGCAACGCAGCTGTACCACTGAATCATTTTGAGGGGGCGGGGCCAACTGGCTGGCTAGAGAAAGCTCAGTAGGCGGGGCTAAAAGCTAAAAGTTGTATGAATTGTGGCTACAAAGCGTCCAAAATCTCCACGCAAAGCGTTAATGTTAATGTGCAATTAAACGATTCAGTGATGTGTGAATTAAACATTTGGTTCACGATTATTCACTCCATATTTGTAGCTGAAACTTGCAGCCGTAGTATGTTTTATTTATTCACGTTTCAGTATTGTGTGTTAAATGTCGGAATATAAGCGATTATCGTTACACACCTGTTGGCATAATAAAGCGTGCAGTGTGCGTGATACAGCCGGTCAGTGTGAGGCGTGATGAAACGCTGCTGCATTAACTATTGATAAAATTATGATGAGGAGCCATTTGTTACACATGCAAGTGAAGAATATTCCCGGCTCTTTCTCTCTCTCCCTCTCTCTCTCTCTCTCTCTCTCTCTCTCTCTCTCTCTCTCTCTCCCACACACACATGTTCATGTCATGTGCCTGTTTTTTTTATTTCTTTACCTCGCCTCGAGCTCATTCTCTCTTTTGCTAGAAAGCAGACAGAAGAATCAGGGTTTCACATTTTAAAGCAAGCATCAAACATTTCATCGCCATTGCCATTCTTCATCTCTCGCTCACTTTCTTCTTCTCTCCATCTGTCTTTCTCTGTCTTTTTTATTTTCTCTGTCTCATCCTCTCTCTCTCTCTCTCTCATTCTCTGTGCAGAGAAAAAAAATGTTCTGTTCATGTTTCTCTGCATGATCCTGCTGAAACACTATCTCTCCACTGAGTGTATAGCTGCCGCCCTGAGAATGTGTGTGTGTGTGTGTGTGTGTGTGTGAGAGAGAGAGAGAGAGAGAGGAGAGAGAAAGGGTGAGAGGCCCATTGACAGGCAGGAGGCAGATTTCACGGATCACCAGGTTTTCCCACGAGCCCAGACCATCAGGTCTCTCGCCCGGCTCCAGCTCACGCTAACGCACATCATGTTTAATCTGAAATACACAATTCTAATACTGACCACACCCCCTCTTTAATAAACACACACACTCAGTCTGTGCTGGAACAAACGAGCAGCTCTGTGATAAAGGGGGATTATGGCGCCGCTTAGACCCCTGTAGCCACAGACACTCCCATGTGTACTCAGATGCGTCTCCTGTTAGCTGGACTGAAACCAGATTGCTAGATCATGCATCGTAACGTGACTGTCTTTCGGTGTTGTAGTCAAGACCGCTATTTTCAAGACAATTCCAAGACAAGGAGTAGCCAAGAGTGAATCAAGTCTTAAGCGGTCAAGGCCAAGTCAAGATCAAGTCTAAATGAAAGCGAGACAGAGTCAATATCAAGAACATCATCAACAAGCTGGTTGGCTTCATCTGTGCATTGTTGTCTCTTTTCTAGAAGAAGGAATTACTTCTTGTCAAACGTTTTGCATGTTAAAAAGGAAAGACAACTCAAACATTACTCTTACAAACTACTGGTCGAGACCAAGATCATATTTAGCAAGACCAATGCCGATGTCCGGGTCAGTACAGAAGACATCTCGAGACTGGGTTAGAGGCCTTCAGCCCTAGTTGCCACCTGTTTGTCCTTCTGCACTGCGTTTTTTCTCCATAAAATACAAGAATGGCACCAACTTTGGCGGCTGATCTTGAGAAGACTCTAGTTAGCTAGTCTTTACAGCATCACGCTCATGTGCCCAAGAGCCTAACGTTTTATCTTCCCAGGACCATATATTCACATGGATGTATGTTTCCAGGGCCATAATGCCCAGGTTTCCTACATTCCCAAGGCCTTGTGTTCCTCTTTTAAGGGGCTATTTTAGGCCATACCTTCCGTTATTCAGATGGTGTTATTTTCTTAGGGTCTTTTCGAGAGTCCTGTATTCCCATGTCCCCTAAGACCATGAGCTTTTGCACTGAAATTTAAAAGGTTTTTGATTTACACTAAAACAGAATGACTATAGTGAGCATACATGGCTTGTACTTGCTGCTAAACCAGGAAGTGTACGCTATTACACAGCTCACGCTGCTCCTGCACTTTGAAATGTGAAGATGGTGCACCCCGCAGTCAGAAGGGTTCGAAGTAGACACACTGTTGTAGGTTTAAGGGTTATCTTTAAGGTCTATGAATATTTTGAGTGTAGTCATCTCTGTCCAGTTGTCAAAGAGACCAAAACAGTGGGGACAGGAGATAAATGAACTCACCTTCTGTTTTGTGTGTGTTGGAGTCAGATCATGTGACAATCGCGGGCCAATCACAGGACTACAGTCCTCAGCGTTTTCAAGCATATCCATTTTCCTCATTTCCTTTTGTCAGTGTTGTGAAACAGAACTTTAGACAATCATAACCTTAGAAAGCACTTAGTATGAATTTCCTTAATGAAATGAATGAGCTGAGGAAACATCCTGCCCTGGGAAACTCCATGAGCACTGCTCGAAAGATGCTGCCTTCCTAGGCTCCCTCCTAGTTTGTTAGTTATTGGATCATGTGACAGTCAGGAGCCAATCACAGTATGAGAAACATCAGCTGCTTGTCCACACTAGTGTGCAAAAATTGTGCTAGAAAGTGTTTTTTTTTTTTTTTTTAAATATGTGTTTTTGGCAGTGAAAAACGTTCTTTCAGAGTGGACGGATGGCCAAAACATGGAAAAACAGATGTCTTTGATTGGTCGGAGTATAATGCATAATAAACATGTTGGTTTATCAGCTATCTGATTGGTCAAAATGAGATGATTGAGACGTATTTGAAGCAAATGCATTAGGCTGAGTAGATAGTGGTGTTCTGAGCATGATCGTGAAGTCGCAGTCTGGAGAAAGAGAGAGACAGGGAGAGAAGAAGAGCAGGAGATACAGAGAGCAGAAAAAAGAGAAGAGAGGAATTGATGGTTTATTTCCTCGTAGAAGGAGAAAGGACATCCAAACATCATGCTGATAAAAGAGCCTGTTTCATAATGAGACCGCAATCGAATAAAGGTGCGTCCATGAGCTCTGGGGCTTTCTCTCTTTCTCTCTCTTACTCTATCACACTCTCTTTCTATCTTACACTCTCACTGTCTCTCTCACTCTCTATTTTTCTGTCATCTCTCATGGTCACGCTTTCTGGCCTCCATCGAACCCATTTTTTACTCGACTAACACTTGGTCGGATCGAGTCCCATCTGAGTGAAGTCACCCTGAACAGGCGTATAGTGACATGTCTGTTGGTAAAGTGAGATGAAAGTGAGCCAGACACTTACACATTCATACACAAACACACACATACACACACAAACACACACACACACATGATGAGGTGTGAAACAGGACCCGGAGGGATATATTGTTTTCACACGCTTCGGTTTTCAGTTTAAATCGCTACCCACAAGTCCACTCTGGATGTGGGCGTGTCCCAAACCATCGCTGAGACTGACAATCACACAGGTCACGTCTCCTTCAATGAGACTGATAAGCAAACAAGCCACGCCTCCTACAATGAGACTGATAAGCAAACAAGCCACGCCTCCTTCACTGAGACTGATAAGCAAACAAGCCACGCCTCCTTCACTGAGACTGATAAGCAAACAAGCCACGCCTCCTTCAATGAGACTGATAAGCAAACAAGCCACGCCTCCTTCAATGAGACTGATAAGCAAACAAGCCACGCCTCCTTCACTGAGACTGATAAGCACACGCCACGCCTCCTTCAATGAGACTGATAAACACACAGGCCACGCCTCCTTCAATGAGACTGATAAACACACAGGCCACGCCTCCTTCAATGAGACTGATAAACACACAGGCCACGCCTCCTTCAATGAGACTGATAAACACACAGGCCACGCCTCCTTCACTGAAACTGATCATCACTGAGACTAGGCTTAAATGAGGAACCTTTATACACCAGGATAACCGTAACTTTCTCTCCCTCTTACACACACACACACACACACACACACACACACATACACACCTCTCTCTCTCTCTCTCTCTCTCAGGTCTGCTATTGACTCAGTTATATATCAGGTAGAAATGAGTCTCTGGAGAGCGAGCGAGTGCGACTTCTCTCCAGGAAGCAGCTCTATTTTTCCTGCTCAGCTCAGACCCCTGACGATAATAACTCTCAGCCGATATCTGGACTCCTCGGCCGTGCGTGAAACACTAGCCTGCATTTCCATGAATGCAGGAGCAGAAGCACTCTGGAGGGTTTTTAAAGATTGATTCAGCTGCTCCAGCTCTGCGCTGCTCCTGTGGATCCATGAATCATGAGCATGAAATCTCGGCATGCTTTTGTGTAACAGAAGCTAGTGTGCTAGCCAAGTTCAAACACCGCCGAATATCGAAAAGCAATCAAGCCACGATTGTGTCACGTAGCTCGAAACAAATTAGCGGAGTGTTTGCTAATTGCGTGAGAGCCGTGATTCAGCTCGTAAAGCAATCAGTCACGGAGGGGGGCATGGTGCGGTTCCATACACTGATTATTTATGCAAAATCTGAATTTGCAACAAACAAAAAAAAAAAGCAGAAATGTTAAAAGTGACAGAAATGATTCTGCTCGTCTCAATGGATAAAAAAAAAAGACTGAATAAAAGCTAACAGAAGAAGGCTGTTAGGAATAAAATCTGCAAATGTACAGGAGTTGATGCTTGTTTTTTTGTAGACTTATCCTGAAACTGAATCCACTCTGTCGTTGTGTATCAAACAAACAACATGTCCATTATTCCAGTGGTTAAACAATGTGAGAACAATGTTGCCTGGCAACTACGACGTCTAAAGAGGTCAGGGGTTAAACTAGAGAATAATGAATTAGCTGTCTAGTACGAAGCTGTTAAGTCTTCTGTATGGACAACTTAAAGACGAAACCATCACAAACATCACCTGTGTGGTTGTATATGCTAGCAATAGCAATATGCTAGCTAAAGTTATTTAGCGTAAACCAGACAGAAAACACTGGGATGCTAAGCACATGAATGCTAGCTACAAGTTTTTTTTTATATACACAATATTTTATTACATGCAAATCAACTGTTCTTGTTCTTTTGACATGAGAAGTCAAGCAAACTATATTTTCGTGGTTAAAATGTGAGGACACTGTAGCTCGGCAACTAAGAAGTATAAATTCAGTGGTTAATCGTCGAGGCTGAGGATTTAGCTAGCTGGCTTTTATACAGACGACTGAAAGATAAACTGTCAGAAACCTCATCTGTGTTGTTGTAGCTTGTAGCTTCAACATGGTAGCTAACAGTGATTAGCGTTGCTAAACACACACACAGGTGACTCCTAGCTACATGTTTTGTGTGTGGACGTGGAAGTAGAAGTGTTTATGGTGTATATTTTGTAAGAGCCCATCATTTGTAAGAGACACAGAGAGAGAGAGAGAGAGAGAGAGAGTGTGTGTGTGTGTGTGTGTGCAACTTTCAGACTGCCACATGCTGGTGTTTGCATCTGATCTGAAGCTGCACTGAAACTTTTAGACGACAGGTGAGGTGACAAGCAGAGTGAGCAAAATCCCCTACACACACACACACACACACACACACGCACACTGTTCTGACTCACTGACGCTGTCAGAATTACTTTTTTGATTCTTGCTCACTTTAGTCCTGTCTGAAATCAATCAGACAGGCTTGTGTGTGTATGTTGTGTGTGTGTTCTCTGACTCAGTTCTCTAATTGCTTTGCTAATCCAAACCATTGCGCTTTCATGGAACAAACACAGTCTGTTTGTTCGTCTGTGTAGCGACGATAAATCACCCGTAGTGACCAGGAACACACACACACACACACACTCACACACACACAGGCTCACACACACACAGAAAGATCTGCAGGCTCTGTGGGAACTCTAAGCTAAGAGATACCTGCTGTGTTTTCAATACTTTTAATTGAAAAGGAGAGAGAAGAATATTGAGAAAGACAGAAGCAGGTTTGACATCAGCGCCGCCGGAGAGATTTTCACTCGTTTTCACCCCTGAGATTGTGAACAAACACAAAAACACAAATACACTCTGAAAGATGGAGAGTTATATTACATTTTATTTTATTGGGTACTATATATATACACACACACACACTTTTTTTTATGAGAAACATTCTTCCTTTACATTAAAAAGTGCATAAATATCATTAAAGTGTTCTTTAGAAACCGGTGTAAGAAGACATCTTGACAGATATTATTTCATTTTAAAAGTCTTCCTCTGGTGTTATTGTCAGCAGGTTTCCCATAATGCACTGTAAGCATATGGATATGGGCGTGGCCTGTGCATCATTGAACATGAAATGGTGGCCCAAATATATAACATATACATATAACTGTTTAAAATTGTTAAATAGAAATTTCAGACAAAAAAACTAATAAAACTCCCCCTCGGCTTGGAATTCCTACCCGGAAAGTCGGGAATGTCTCCTCAACCGTATAACGCTGTATGTCAGCACGGCCGCTCGCTCCGTCGACAGAAATAAAATATCACTTCACCGCATTTAATGAGTGTGTAGAGGTATTTACTTTAGTAGATTAATCAGCACAGACGCGTTAGTCGGTTACGTCTACAGCGCTGAACGTACAGTTCACTGTTTTGAGAAAGCGACATAAAAATGATCAGTAAGGCTAGCTAGCTAAACTGTTGCTAACAAAACACATGCTGTCATGATGGCATCCACGTTTTTTCTCGATTTGCTCGAATGTGCAAAGCTCGAAAACTAATTTGCACAGAATTAAAAGAAATCTCAGTTCCAGTATTGCGAGCGGATTTCTGCCTCTGCGTCGTGAAGCTACACGGGAAACGAATGATCACCTGTAGTTCTAACACAGTGACAAACTGGGGACTGATTCAAAGGGTACGAATCATTTCAGTGGGTCGAATGATTCAAAAGATTCAGATCTTCATCACACGTGTAACATCCAATACTACTTAACGTGCGCTCCGTCACAAGTGCGTATTACGCATGCGTGAAAGTAATGAGCGGTAGACAGTGGCAGAGGTTTAAACATTCACACAGCAGGTGTGGAAAGACAAAGCACAAAAATAAATAACCAACTGCAGCAAAAAGTACAAGAAATCCATCTTAGAAGAAAGAAAAAAACAGCCTCATGGTTGAGCCGGAATGTAATTTTGTGAAGCCGCGTTAACCGTGCTTGTATGGCGGTTGAAATGAAGCGGCTGGAAATCATATTTGTATATTTCACATCCAATTTTATTTATTTTAAGGTTGGGCGAACGCGGCTGCCAGATCTGAATGCGTTCAGCACACGTTTCTCTCCAAACCTGATGAAATCGCCTTCATGCTCGATTTCAGCTCCCGGCTGCCTCCCTTTTTCATTCCCGCCCGTTCTGTCGCCGCCGTTTTCCCGCTGAGTCACTCCTCTTCATGGAAAAAATGGTGATTTCAGCCGTGGAGAGCCGGCACGCTTTACACGCCTGTGCCTTTCTTCTCTACAGCCCTAATCTCGCTTTGATGTTTCATTATCTCTTGTTGTGGATCTCAAATAATCTGTGTTTACTCGTGTCTGAGATGAAGCACTGAGCTCGTGCTCCTACACCCGGCCTTCCTGTCACACCTGACTGCAAATGTTCCAGGGCCAATAACATGAAGCCCCTCACTGCTGTGTACGAGTGTGTGTGTGTGTGTGTGTGTGTGTGTGTGTGTGCTCTGACTGTCAGTTAAGCGTCTGTCCTGTGCACAGAAATGTGGCTTGTGCTGATAGATTAATTAAGTCTCTGTCACCTTTTAAGTTCTCCGAGTGACGTGTAGGAGCTGCAGGAGAGCTTTAACAGCAGCAAACATGACAAACTGTAACATACGCAGGCCGAGTTTAAGCAGTCAGTTATGTTCTTTCATGTTGTACTAAACAAAAATATATATATATATATAAACTAGTTTTTTTGATAAAAGTAAATCTGATTTAGTTAATTGATTCTCTGATTCTGCTTAAAGCGATGTTGATTCAGTACACACACTCGCTAACTGTGGAGAGTTAAAATAATTTAATGTTTAAAGATTTTCTGATTCATGACAGTAATTTTTGCGCTGTGTCGAATAAAAGTGCTTCTAATACTGAAAACGCACAAATACAGAAAACACGTGCAAATACAGAAAACACGTGTAAATACAGAAAACGCGCAAATACACAAAACACGTGTAATTACAGAAAACACGTGCAAATACAGAAAACGCGCAATTACAGAAAACACGTGTAAATACAGAAAATGCGCGAATACAGAAAACACGTGCAAATACAGAAAACACGTGCAAATACAGAAAACACGTGTAATTACAGAAAACACGTGTAAATACAGAAAATGCGCGAATACAGAAAACACGTGCAAATACAGAAAACACGTGCAATTACAGAAAACATGTACGAGTACAGAAAACACGTGCAATTACAGAAAACACAACAGACATGGTTTACAACAAAACAGAAATGTTTCCCAGGGACGTGTGACGGAAAAAACACCTAGAGGTTCTTCCTGAAACCATGCTTTCGGCACTATTATCGCTAAGTGTCTAAAAGCCACGCCCCTAAATGTTACGTGCAGCTGGATTAACCATAGTTTCAGGAAGAGCAGCTACGTGTTTCTGTTAGCTGATACTTTGACTTCAGTGAATAAAACTGGTAATGATTCAGTATCGTGATTCTTTAGCTTTGGTGAACAAAAGCTGCTCTGATTCTGATTCAGCACACTGCTTTTCTAAATGAATACAATGATTCATATTGCACATGATTCTGATTCAGTACACTGAGTCCCTGAGTCTGTTGAAAAAAAGTGATTCTGATTCAGTTCCTGATTTCCTTTTTTGTTTCTTGTTCTTTCTTACAGCACCCAAGGCAAACCAACCCACACAGACCCCAGTAATGGGCCCAAGCCGGGGGGGTCGGTTGGCGGCGTCCCCGATCAGAGCCAGTCTCCCCGTAAGAGCCCTCAGGGGGACGCGGGCGGCCCTAAATCGCCCTACTCTTTGCCGCAGATTGCCCCAATGCCCAGCAGTAAGCTGTGCCCGGTGTGTAAGACAGCCGACCTGACGGGCGTCACGGACGGACAGCCGAACTGCAACACGTGCACGCAGTGTCGCGCCACAGTGTGTAACCAGTGCGGCTTCAACCCCAACCCACACCTCACAGAGGTAAGAGTTCAGCAGCTACAAATGTGTTCTCTGTGTAAGTTTCCCTGGAGGCCAAACTTTAATTGTCATCTCCTCACGATTAACACTGGCCGAGCGTTGAAGAAGTCGGGCTCGTCTTGTCACTTGTTAGCGCTGTCTTGTGATCCTGCTAATGTGGAATATAAATGATGTATAAATGACTACTGAGTCACAAAGAGTGGTGTAGCTGAGACTGGACAAAGAGAGAGAAAGAAATAAAAAGCCTGACAGATAACAGATAGAGAGAAAGAGTGAGGATGACAGAGGAAAGAAGATAAAGAGCCCGCTGAGTGTGACCTCGGTGCTCACCGGAGGAAATATGGCCGCTGCTCTGGAGAGCAATGGGGAAATAGAGATGGTGATCGATGTGTTATGTGTATTAAACAGTGCTTCTCAGGTTCCTTTGTGCCTCAGTCACCACATTCTCTGACGGTCTCTGTGTCAAAAAGAGCCTCGACACGCATCACGTTCTGGACGCCGTTTATGCTCAACATACATCCAAACCTTCAGTGAGATAACGTGCGTGATTAGTGCATGCTAGTTTAATCGGTTTAGCATGAAATGATCCTGAGCTAGTAGCTGGCAGCTGCTCCGGACCACTAAATATCACAGCTAGGCGGTTAAATAAGGCTCGTGGCTAGCATAAGCTAGCTAATTATCCAGCGTTCATAACAACTGGGAATTCGAGACTTCAGCTCAGCGAGACTTCAACTTAGCGCTTGTTTAGCTTTTTTTGTAAATTTATTATACATTAGTTTAGTTATTGCATCATTTATCTTAAAAGTGAATGTTCACACTAGGATTAAATTGTTGCACAAAACAAATGAACCTTTCAGTTATCCAGCGTTTCTCCTGTATTTAAAGCAAATTTTAAAGATCGGCTTAAAAGGCTCAAACACACTGCCATTTTGAAATGACATCATGGAATTCCAGCTCGGAGAACTCTTACACGGTGAAGTTGCATTACTTTAGCAAGTGAGTCTCTGCCTCAGAAGCTCCGCCCACTGGCTTATTAAATATTCTACAATCATCCTGTGTTCACTCTAGTGAGCGAGATGGAGCTGCGATTTCACTAAAAGAATCTAAATTGAATTAGACAGTGTCGAGAAATAGGCTTAATAGTTTTATAATTCTTTTCAAATACTGAACACACACACACATTTGTATCGCCCTCACACATACGCCATCGCATGTTCTTTCACTCCCTGTCAAAATTCATGTTCACTTGATTATGTCCTGCAATCAAACACACAACAACACACACATATACACACACACACACACATAGACACAAACACACACAGTGGCGGAGTGAGAGAGAGAGTGAGGCGTCTGTGGTTATGCGTGTGACAGATGAGGATGGAAGAAGACAGAACGGCTCTGAGAGAGAGAGGGGGGGGTAATTAGGATGAGAGAAGATGGGAAGGAGGAGAAGTGCAAAGAGAAAGAAGGGGACTGATAAAGGAAACAGAATGAGTGAGAAAGAGGGAGAATGAGTAGGTGTGAGATAGAGAGAAAGAAAAGAAATAGAAATTTGAGGTAAAAGAGATGGATGAAATTAAAATTCGATATTTAGTGTGTGGAGAGAGAGAGAGAGAGAGAGAGAGAAAGAAAGAGGAGGAGATCTACATAAGATCTGCAAAGAGACATCAGGAAAAGAACAAAGGAGAGAGATGGGGTTAAAAAGTGAAAGGATGAAGAGAGAGAGGGAGAGAGAGACAGAAAGAGAGATGTGGATACACTTCAGTGGTCTCCTCTACAGCATGCAGCACCTCGAGCACTCAGCCATCGGGCCAGTCTCTATTTATAGATCTTCCTGCAATCCTCCACCACTCCGAGAGAGAGAGAGAGAGAGAGAGAGAGAGAGGGAGGTAGGGAGAGGAAAAGAAGGATGGATGTAGTAAGAGAGAGAGAGTGTGAAAGGGGTAATTAGGAGGAGAGAAGATGGGAAGGTGGAGAAGGGCAAAGAGAGATGAGGGGGCTGGTACAGAACCGCGAAGTGAGAGAGAGAGAGAGAGAGAGAAAGAAAGAAAGAAAGAAAGAAAGACAGACAGACAGAACGCTGAGAATCAGTCACATAATTTTGAACTATTTTTGAAAATTCATTCAGGCACTTTTCTTTATCAGACCAATCAGAGACCAGAATTTGATCATGTGACTGTTTTCACTTGTCAGGTTTTTTTTTTTATCAATTAAGAAAAGGCCACCATCGAATTTCCGTCGCCTCGAACTGGTGGATGGATCAGCTTTAAGACTTTGTACTGAAATTCAGGCAAAATGAAAAACGAGAGATATCTAGAATGAGAGAAGACGGAAGAGGAGGTCTGATATGGATATGGACGCCCAGTCTGCTTCTAAACGTGTATGTTGTGCGTTATCGTCCTGTCCGCTTTCGGCCAATAAGAACGCCCAGTTTTGCATACGTATTAAAAAAGGAATAAAGGATTATTGTTTAAATGATATAACGTGATAAATGTATATGATAGTGATGAAATAAAGTCTGATTTTTAAGAACACGCTGCGTTTTGCATCTAAGCTGCAGAATCAGTCATAAGACTGGCAGCAGGAAGTGAGC
>CM040994.1:1055215-1091774 GCA_022985145.1 Pangasius djambal
AGGAGAGTGTATTTGGGTGAGACAGGAGAGTGTATCTGAGTGAGACAGGTGAATGTGTATCTGAGTGAGACAGGAGAGTGTGTATCTGAGTGAGACAGGAGAGTGTATTTGGGTGAGACAGGTGAGTGTTTATCTGAGTGAGACAGGAGAGTGTATTTGGGTGAGACAGGTGAGTGTGTATCTGAGTGAAACAGGAGAGTGTATTTGGGTGAGACAGGTGAGTGTGTATCTGAGTGAGACAGGTGAGTGTGTATCTGAGTGAGACAGGTGAGTGTGTATCTGAGTGAGACAGGAGAGTGTATTTGGGTGAGACAAGTAGGTGTGTATTTGAGTGAGACAGGAGAGTGTATCTTAGTGAGACAGGAGAGTGTATTTGGGTGAGACAGGTGAGTGTATCTGAGTGAGACAGGTGAGTGTATCTGAGTGAGACAGGTGAGTGTATCTGTGTGAGACAGGTGAGTGTGTATTTGAGTGAGACAGGTGGGTGTATCTGTGTGAGACAGGTGGGTGTATCTGTGTGAGACAGGTAGGTGTATTTGAGTGAGACAGGAGAGTGTATCTGTGTGAGACAGGTGAGTGTGTATTTCAATGAGACAGGTAAGTGTGTATTTGAGTGAGACAGGAGAGTGTATTTGGGTGAGACAGGTGGGTGTGTATTTGAGTGAGACAGGTGGGTTTGTATTTGAGTGGAAGAAAGGTAATTTGACAGCCCAAATTCATCACAATCCTGAGTTGATCATGGTAGTGTTTCCTCTAATTTCACACAAACAGTTTAACCTCATGAAATGCTTGTTAATGAGCTGATGAGCTGAATCAGGTGAGTGATAAAACACTCGGGGATTGAGAAGCACTGTGCTCAATAATCCTATTAAGCAACTCTTTGTTGTCATGTCATTGTTTATTGTGAATAGTGATTATATAAGCAAATCGAGAGTGAGCTTTTTACTGTTGAGTGGTTCTTTGGGTTGTAGTATCAGGTGTTAAACAACCTGGCAGCTGTTGTATGATAAAATACCAACAGAGCTTGTAAGCTTATGTGAAATGTTTAATGAAACGCCTGTAGCGCTGTCTTTCTTTCTCCCTCTTTAATAATTCAATGCTGCTTTATTGGCATTGCTGCTGTTCATATAATATTTCCAAAGCATTTGATCACAAGGGGATGACACAAAGTCTCTCTCTCTCTCTCTCTCTCTCTCTGTCTCTCTCTCTCTGTTTCTTGGCTCTGTTGCTCAGGTGCAGGAATGGCTGTGTCTGAACTGCCAGATGCAAAGGGCATTAGGAATGGACATGGACACTCCACGATCCAAGAGTCAGCAGCAGATCCATTCTCCGCAGCAGCCCACCAAACCCCAACCTCGAACGGCACCCCAAACTCCATCTTCAACCCAACCCAGACCTTTCCCGCCATCCCAGAATGAACCAAAATCTCAATCTCAACCATCCACCCCCCTGAAAACCCAAACCCAAGCAAAACCTCAATCCCAACCCACTCCATCAACCCAGTCCCAAGCGAAACCTCAATCCCAACCCACTCCATCAACCCAGTCCCAAGCGAAACCTCAATCCCAACCCACTCCATCAACCCAGTCCCAAGCAAAACCTCAATCCCAACCCTCTCCATCAGCCCAAACCCAAGCCAAACCTCAACCCCAGACTACTCCATCAGCCCAAACCCAAGCCAAACCTCAATCCCAACCTCCGACACCTTCGCAGACTCAACCAAAACTTCCATCCACCCCTCAAACTCAACGAAAATCTCAATCACAGCCTGCGACCCCCACCAAATCTCAACCGAATCCTCCTCCGTCGGAGCAGCCGTTTGGCAAGCTCTTTGGATTTGGCGCGTCCCTGTTGAACCAGGCCAGCAGTCTGATATCGGTCGACCAGCCTCAGCCTCAGCCTCAGTCTCAGCCTCAGACACCTCAGAAGGCTCCAACACCAGCCCCAAAGCCTGGAGCCCAACCCGGACCCCATCCTGGACCCCAACCTGGACCACCATCTCAGCAGCAGAAGAGTAGACCAAAAGTGTGCTGCCCGCTGTGCAAGACCGAGCTAAATGTTGGTGTGCCTACAGAACCTCCCAATTACAACCACTGCACCCAGTGCCACGCCCAGGTCTGCAACATGTGTGGCTTCAACCCCACACCACATCTCACTGAGGTAAGACAGCAGGCTTCCTAAAGGTGGTCTAGATCTTTACGTCTTGATTTCGTTGTACTTGGTGATGTTTTTTAGAGAGAAAACAATAAGAGTAAGATGTCATTAGTTAAGGAGTGTAAAACGTGCCACTGGTTGATACGCAAGCTATTGAGTGCTCTTTCAGAGTCGTGTGTAAGGGTCACTCAGCTAGTTTTTGCCTACAAAAGTCTTGTCTTGTGTACTTAGCATGTTTTTTGGGCATTCATTACTGTACACTTCCTGCTTGGGAAGTATGGGATAGTCTGTGTGTGTGTGGTGTTCAGGTCTGTTGACATGTTCAGTCGCAATTAAATAATCGTCCCTTATATGCAAATTAGTGATTGTCCTTGAAGTTGCCCCCTGCTGATTGACCCAGCCCACTTCAAACCCAAGTTCTTACATCCCTGTTTGGAGTCACTGAAGCACTCGGGCTAATGATTCATAGAGGCGGCCGATCGGACCTTAATTATGCAAATCGGTCCCGATTGAATGATTGTGGTAATAACAGGCTTTCAGACAAGTGCTGGGATCCTTTATGAGCACGCTCAGTCACACATTGGGCTGTCACACGCCAGAGAAAGCACACATCTCTATGGAAACTGAAGAATGGCAACTGTTTTGTAAGCTCGCTCATGGAAGATGGGGGGTTATGGGATGACAGAGGTGGGTGGTACCATCCTGCTGAAATTTTTTTCCGGGAAACAGTTTCACCCTACGGGTCGCGGGTGCCTAGAGACAGGTTATGTTTTGCGTATGTTGAGTTCATCATTAAAGAGATACAGAGAGAAAGATGATCTCGAGTCAACAATTTTACATATCTCTCTCTCTCTCTCTCTCTCTCACTCTCACTTCTCTTTCTTCCTGTCGCAAGTTACAGCATGTAACTCACCTGCTCAGATTGCATCAACACCTGATGAAGTTGCACTTTACTTCTGGGTCCTGAATATTTTCACATTGCATAAACCTTGCAGAGCAGCGTGGTGGTGCAGTGGGTAGCTTTGCTGTCTCACAGGTGCAGGGTCAATGGTTCGATCCTGAGCTTGAGATATTTTTGAGTTTTGCATGTTCTCCTTGTGTCCACCTGGGTTTCCTCCAGGTTGTCCGCTTTCCTCCCACTTCCCAAAACAACACCGGTTGATCAGAGACTCTAAATTGCCCCTAGGTGTGAATGGGTGTGCCCTGAGAGTTTAGTGAAGGTGAATGAATGAATAAAACCTTCACTTCCTGTGCTTGCAGGGAGATGAAAATGATGGTGGAAAGTGAGAAAGAAGAGAAAAGGATACATCTGGAAAAAAATTGTAAAAGTTGCAAATTAATGTTCACGGTTGAAGTGATGGGGAGGAAGGAAAGTAGAAAAAGTAAAAACAAAAAAGGAAAAATGAGAACAGAGGAAAGAAACAAAAGATAAAACCTTGTTCTGTAATGACATTTTTTTAAATAAACGACTAAATGTCCGTATTTACACGTTTAAAGTTCAAAGAAGTGGAACTTTATTTTCATCTGCTCCATCACCTTCTGCTTGGATGTGGTCTGAGGTGACGTTTTAAGGTAATGATTTGGAGTGGCAAAACTATAAAAAAGTTAGTGAGGACATTTTGCCTGCCCACAGGTACACCAGGGAAAAAAAAAAATAAAATTAATGTTGGCAAAAACCAAAACAACATCGCTTGCCACTCTGGGAGGCTGTTGAGCGTGTAGAGCTGGCATCAGTGTCAGCCTGCTCCATCTCTGTCACTGAGAGGAACAGAGATACCTCCAGAGAAACAAGGTGCAGGTCAGAGCCCTTCCCTAATTACCTGCTTTCTCCCGCTGGCAGTCAGCAGCGTCGCGTTCTGCTCATCTTGGCACTGGATGATGTTGCTGGTGTAGCAGAACACGGGCGTGGGTGTATTTCTGGATGGTGGTGGGGGGGCGGGCGTGTCGGTGGTGTACGTAGGTGGTGCACATGGTGTAGGTGGCTGGCACGGTTTCCTCTGTGTACACACTACGAGAGGGTTTAGTAATCCCTTCCTTAAACAAACGTGGACCTCCAGTGGCACCTCGCCAACGAGTTTGACCTTAATCTCGCCGAGCCGAGACGAGCTTTCGGCCTTTTACTGCTAATGAACTTCTGGAGTGTGTGGAGATCAACATCTCTGTCTGTGTATCATCACGCGCCTTTGGATTTTGTTTTTCAAATTGGAAATGCAGAATGTCAGGGATACATAATTTATCTGCTGTATTAAAACGCACGCGCATATGTGTGTGTGTGTGTGTGTGTGTGCGTCTTAATCACCCAATCCTCACAAAAAAATGCAATGTTTTTTATTTGCAAAAAACTAAAAGAGACAAAACATTTTTTATTTGGTTGCTGAGGTTAAGGCTAAGTGTAGTGTAGAAGTACTTAGCTACACTAATTATTATGCCAGTGGAAGGTCCTCACAAAGATAGAGAAGAGTGTGTGTGTTTGTGTTTAAATAAGTTGATTTTCTACATATAATTTTAAATATCTTAGTCCTCGCTTAGTCCTGAGCTGAAGTTTGCTTCTTTGCTAATGTAGCTAACACATGAAGGCTAAACCATATGCTTGCTAGCTATGTACATTAGCAGTGTAGATAATTAGCTGAATTAGTAAACTTTGGATCGTTTTAAAAGTTCTGCGTTACATCAGCTGTGGTTCGGTCTCATTTATACTGTATGTTTAAGGTGTGTGTGTGTGTGTGTGTGTGTGTGTGTGTGTGTGTGGTAATTCATATTAGCCATGTGCGAGTCATTTCTATTCAGCTTGCACACACAGATTGGGGAAAAAAGCAACACTTACTCTTATTGTTTGTTCTCTTAATCTCGATGTGAGCTGGTTGTCTGCGGCCCGACGCAGCCTCATCTACATAACTCTGCCTCGGAGAAACGTTAGCATTCGTGTGTGTGTGTGTGTGTGTGTGTGTGTGTGCGTGTGTGTGTGTGTATGTGTGTGTGTGTGTGTATGTTCATCAATCTTGTCTGCGGTCCTTGCAGTTTTTCACTTGCAGCCTGACATTTCATTAAACTGAAAATGCCATACAATAAACAATGCATTGTTACACGATGGAAGGTGTGCATGTGTGTGTGTGTGTGTGTGTGTCGGGTATTAGTGCTGATTCATTATGTTGTTTCTCTACAGCTATAGTTAGATAAAACGAATGGGAATAAAACAGGAGACCAAATGGATTGACATATACGGGAATGCTATAAAATAGCTAGTTAGCCGTAGTTAGTTAGCTAGTTAGCTATTTAAGTATGTTATTATGTCTATTTGAGGTTCAGCACACAAAAAAAAAGCCCTTGCTAATTCAGGATCTGTTTTCAGGTTAGCCGATATGCTAGCGAATGACGATGAATAAAAGTTATTAACTTGCTGATTAACTCAAATGCCAATTTTTAAAATTTTTGTTTATTTATAAGCACCAATTTTGTTAATCCAGAATGTTTAGCATTATTGTTTGGAAATATCGTTTTGTAGCAACCGTATAACGTATACATACCGTTTATCGTAGAAACATCTTTAAATATCGTGATATGATGCTTTTGCCGTATCGCACATCCCTACAAGACAGTGTTAATATCGTAAACGATCATACATAGCGATATGAAAATGAAAATGCTATATCGCTAAGATGCTAAGAGGCGTGAAGACGTCTGTTGTGGACGGGTTTCGTCGCGTCCCCAGGAGGACTGGTCTCGGGAAAGCAGCGTATTATTTGCAGTCGTGTCGCCGAGTGCGCGTGAGGTCTGCTGCTGAACGTGTAAGGTTGCCCCATGTGCTTATGGGTAATGGAGTATCGGCTCATTAAGCTGCAGAGTTCCTGTCGTGGCTAATGTGTCTGACTCATCGCCGGTGACTCACGCCATCTGAGTGTCGCTCGCTTCAAACACGACTGCAGCCTGAGAAAGAGCTTTGATATTGTCCAGGTGCAGTCCAGAATTATTGGCACCCGACAATAATAATAATAATAATAATAATAACTGCCGTAAGTTTAAAATAAAAAAAATAATAAAAAAAGTTGTGAAAAATGTCTTTGTGGTTCATTAGCTTAATCTCACACTAAAAATAGGTCATTTAATTAAAGTTATTATTCAAGTTATTATTATTTTAAAGGCGATTAAAAAAAACAACCCTGTAAACAGCCCTCACCTAGTAGCCTGCCAGCCAATTAGCTTAGTTAACTGGATGAGTTGAAAACAAACACCACACCCTTGTCATGTTCATCTGGAATTTTCCGTGGGTCTAATTTAAGGATGTGTCTAGTTTAAGGATTTTCTTTTCCGATCCCTTATTAGCTCTAGAGAGGTTTGTTAGAAAACCCCTTCAGAGGCCTGAGGCCTGATATGATGCAATTTTCCTCTCAAACTAGCAAAAAATATATATATATATATATAAATAAATAAATAATAGAAGATGAAATTTTATATGTTTAAATAAATATATATAAATATTTGATGAGCTGCTTTCACATCAGGTGTACGCTAGCCTTTATTTACTTTTCAGAAGTCTTCTGTCTGTACAAAATGGCAAACTTAATAACTAGCAAGCCGGCTAATCAGCATGTTAACTGCTTAGCTAGTTAGCAAACCAGCTAGTTAGGAGCCTCGCTAGCTAGTTAACACTGACTCTGCATGTGAAATAGATTGATTCTCGAAAGTTTAGATTTTTTTAATTAAAATAATTTATTATATTATGTTACATTTTTAAGGTATTTTAAAATCAGGTTTAGTTTCAGTATTCAGTATTTATTTATTTATTTATACTTCAGGACAAAAATTGGCTCATGATGCTTATGTAGACTCGCTCTATATTAAAAAATAAATAGATACAAATAAGTAAATTACAAATTTACTTTATATTTTCAGATGAAAATAAACTAAAATTGAGGTGGATTTCTTTATACCGAGCTAATTTAGCGTATCTCGCTAGCTAGGTAATAAATTGCGGAAGTGACATCAGCGATGAAAATGTGAACATGAAAGTGTGTGATTGTGTGTGTTTAGCTTGAAGCAATTGCTTAGTTGTAGTTATGACTCGCACAATTAATTATAGTGCATACGGAGACCTCCATCCTCCAGCGCTGTGTGTGTGTGTGTGTGTGTGTGTGTGTGTGTGTGTGCTCATTAGCCAGTAAAGATAGGAAAAACTGAGTTTAAAAAAAAAATGCATCTTGTCAATAATTCATGCAGAGAGAATATTATAAATAGTACATGATGCAAGAGAGAGTCCTCATATCACACAAGGTCAAGGGTGTGTGTGTGTGTGTGTGTGTGTGTGTGTGTGTGTGTGTGTGTATGGTTACAGTATTTCACTGTGTCAGATGATTTTATGTGTGCGTTGCATGACCGGCGCCATCACAATCGACACGCTTCCATTTTTAAATGTTCTGCTTCCAGCTGAGCAGCACACACCCACGCACACACACACACACACACACACACACACACACACACACACACACACTTTGTCCTCTTCTCTCTTTTCCATCTTTCTTTTGCCTCCTCATGTTCTTAGCGAGCCATTTCTGTCTCTCGCTTATTTTAGAAAACCAATTTCCTGTAAATTGATACCTCTATCGCTGAATCTGCACGCACACACACACACACACACACGCACACACACGCACACACACACGTTTTAATACAGTGATTTGATCCAGAAGACTGTAAGGAATAGCACACCATTACTGCTCATGGGATCAGCTGAATTATGAATTATGGATAAAGATAAATAGATTTGTTTTTCCAAAATGAGCCACATCTGGTATTTATTTAATGAATTTATTGCACGTGTTCACAATCAATTGTTCAGCCAATCAGAGGTGGTTATTTTTAGAACTGTGAAAAGTGTGTATACTTTACTTAGTTGCTTGTAGTTTGTCTCTCGTTGGCATGATGCGACCGCTACTGTTGTCACGTGTGGGCGTGGCCTATCCAGAGGTTTTTTTTTGTTTGTTTCAATGAGAAATGGTGGTAGATATAAGTCTATAGCTTCTAGTTAAAAGCAAATTAAATAGAGCACTGACATCAGATTGGTGTACGTGTTATGTGCTCGGGCTTATACTAGCTTTGTTCTTAAATTAGATTAGCAAAGCGAGTTAACTATACTAGCTATGTTCACTCCAGGCTTTATTTCTGTTTCGTAATGTCTCTACACCTGTACAATTATATACATTTAATGAGAGATCATATGTGACAGGATAAGTTGAAACCACGGTCATAAGCTTTTCTCCTCTTTTTTGATCAGACAGTAAAAGGGAACTAATTGTAGGTAGGAACTAAAGTTCTGAGCGGGGAACTGAAGAAACGTCGGACCCCACACACGCGCCATAGCATCAGTTCCAGGAATCATTTGAGCTAATCGATGGCTTGTTGCTTTTCCGCATCATATCTAATTTGCAAAAAAATTTCAGTAAATGTCATGGGAACACCTGCATCGTTAGAAAATAAAAGATCACCTTTCACTTTGTTGCTTGCATGCGGTAATATAGGGCTTTGTCTAGTTCTGTGATGGTACACTATATGACCCTCACACTCATATGTGCTAGTTGAACATCTCATTCCAGATGGTCAGGTGTCCACATACTTTTGGCCATGTAGTTATAAAAAGGTACTCGGACGGGTATATGAACAGCGCTGCATGCATAGTCACGCTCCGCATATAAATAATATTCTTGTCATTAAATAACACTTGAGTCAGTGGATGAATGTAAGAAACGAAGCAGGTGTCTCAAATTACCTTTAATAAATAAACTGATTCACTGCGATGCCCTGACTGGAAAGTGTGTCTCTGTCATGATGGATGAAAAATTATCCACATGCTAAATGCAGCAGGAAGTAGCAGAAACTACACTCCTTTTTTTTTTTTTTTTTTTTTTTCACAGATATAAAGTAAAAGGTTCATTTTTATGAACTGGAGCTCCCTAATTATAATTATTCATTATTTCTGTTTGTGTTGCAAAAGTTGAAAGAGAAGCTGGTGATCCTCTATCTTTGTTGTCTGATTACACCAGTGTCTCATATTTAAATGGCTTTTTTTTTTAAAACACTCTGTAAGTGTGTGTGTGTGTGTGTGTGTGTGTGCCTGAACTGCACTGTGTATATGTGTGTGTGTGTGTGTGTGAGAGAGACAGAGATAGAGAGAGAGAGAGAGCGAGAGAGAGAGGACATGTTGCAGCGTGTTGGGCCACAGCACTCAGATTTGGCATCGAACAGACACGCCACTTCAGGAGGGCTGACCCTGGCCTTACACACACACACACACACACACACACACAAATACACACACACACAATCACACACACAATCACACACTCACTCAGAGCCAGATGGCTCCCTGTGCGCACCTGTGAGTAAAGTATCGACCCACTCTTCATTTCCAGGTACACACACACACACACACACACACACACACACACACACACACACACACACACACACTCCAGCAGGCAGAAAGTATCATCACAGCCTGTTTAACAAACAGCAATCACCAGCTCAATCAATGCTTCTCACACTAACTGAGACAGGTGTGTGTGTGTGTGTGTGTGTGTCATAAGTTTGATGTGAAAGTAATTAAGGTTTACATGGCAATTGCACTTACGCAAGGAATAGAACACTCTGTGTGGTGCTGTTGTAGGAAAATAATCAGCGATGGTGTAATGTGATGAAGCGGAGATACTGTTACCATCCTCAGCACATTTATAGTTACATTAATGCTGTGGAACATCGGGAAAGCGAGTTAGTTCCTGTTCTCGCTTACGTTACAGCAGCTATAAACGGTCGTTCCCTCATCACTCTCTCTTTCTTCTCTCTCTTCAAGTTAATAAGTCAAAAAACGCAGCTTGTCATGTGACAGAGAAACCGCAAAGAAGCGTAAAACTCCTCCGTCCTGAAGATGTCGGAAAGGTTACAGCTTTACCTCTGACACTGGAGACTCCTTCCATAAATGTTACAGAAAACTTCATCATATCAGCGATTACACACGTTATTTAATCCGTGTATGTGGAGCGTCCGCTGTACGAGTCTCTGTGAATGAGCTGTTGCTATAGAAACGATAACGCATCAGAACGAGTGCATTAATATAAACGTGTGATTTGCAGCTGCGCTACTGTCAGAGCTGCTGTTATAGGAAATTAATCGACACTATCAGACCAATCAGGATCCAGGATTTATCAGGGCTGTGGTATAGAATTATTTAACAGACTAAACGTAGCTTCTCTCCTCTCTCTCTCTCTCTCTCTCTCTCTCTCTGGTCAGTCAGTTTCTCCAGCGGCTTTACTGAGGAGAAAATGGATGACAAACAGCTCAGAAAGGAAAATCAGGGGGCGTTTATTTTATTATTTTTTTGGATGAGAAACAGCAGTGCTGTCAGGGTTGATTTATCAGCGTGGGTTTGTTACACCCGTTTCCTTTTGTCTCTAAACTCCCAGTAACGCTCACATTCCCTCCTTCAGAAGCTTCCAGAAGTAAAAGTGGACAGTTTGTGCGTTCAGCCTGTGTTCAGTGTGTTTAGTATGTGTATTCAGTGTGTGTGTGTGTGTGTGTATGTGTGTGTGTGTGTGTGTGTGCGCGCACACGTCTGCAGGGTGCAGGTTTAGAAACACTCTCATGGGAATGTTCACACTCCCACTCCACTGTCATTAAAACCCCGCTCAGGCTGCTGAGAAAGAAAACCGCAAACGTTTATCACATTTTACTGCAACGCTCCGGTGTTTACTATAATAAAGTGGATCTGTTTCTCCTAAAAACTCCACCTAAGATCATGTTTGTTCAGATACATGGATAAGGGGAAGTGCACAGCGCCTGAATTGGGACTGAACCTGTAGGAGAAAGTGAGTAGGAGAAGAGGACTAGGGCCAGTAAAGCACAGTTGCCTGAGTGTGGATTGTGACAGAGCCGAATAGATGAAGTAGGTAGCATTTAAATTTGTATAGCGACAATTAGGGTAAACAGAAGCATCTGATTTGGGATAGGGCCAGTTAGGGGGAGTGGGTAGCATATGATTTGGGATAGGGCCAGTTAGGAGGCGTAGCTATGCTGAAGAAAAATGACAGCAAGTCAAAATACATTTCATAATTTTGCTCCTTTTAAGCATTTATTTCTAGAAAGAAGCAAAATTATCTGCCAATAAAGCAAGACTGTTTCAAGCTTGAAATGAGTAAAATGTCTCGGAATAGGTTTAATAATCTTATATTTGGTTTACTATAATCTTATATTAGGAAATACTTGTCAAATTTGACTATATTCAAGATATTTTCACTTGGTGAGATGTCAGTTTTTGCATTGTAGCATCTGATTTGGGATAGGGCCAATTACGGGCGGTGGGTAGCATCTGATTTGAATTAAGGGAAGTGGCCAACATCTGATTTTGTATAAGGCCATTTAGGGGAAGTGGGCAACATGAACATGAATTAGGATAGGTCCAATTAGGGGGAGTGGGTATCATGTGAATTGGGATAGGGCCAGTAGGGAAATGTATGTAGGGTCTAAATTATTAGGGAGCACACAAGGAGAAGTGAAAAGGGTGTAAACAGGGACAGGACCAATAGGCAGCAGTGAGATGCTACTAAACTGGGATAAGGCCAGTTAGGGGGAAAGTGAGCATAGGGCCCTTGTGAGGAAGTGAGGGTAGTTTGAATTGTCAGCATGATGGAAGCTCCGCCCCTTTGTGTCTGTGCTTAAGTTGATGTTTTGGACGTCTCTCTTCATCAGTCTGATGCCTTCTGAGCTTCCTGTTCTCCCGTCTTCCATCAGACGGCTGGCTCTAACTGGCCGGCTCCGTTGATTGATGTGTCTGTTTTCCGAGCAGAAACTCAAACAGCCGTGAATCACAGAAATGCTAACGATGTCTTACAGTAAGAGCCATAACATTAATCTTAAAAAAAAAAACAACCTTAAAAAAAGTCAAATAATCCAGTTTTTTTAACACCAGAGTTAGTTTGTCTGGAGTTTGCATTATTTAAACGAGTCTTGCATTAAACGTCCGTCTGCAGGCTGTCGTGACATTTTCCACCCACTCTGATGTCCTTCTGGTTTGTGATTCATTTCCATGAGAAAACTTGTGTTCTTTGTCACAAAGCAAAGTGACACCACACTTTCGTACTGAAACACGCTGCTAATAGGCCATAAAACTGAGCCGGAAGGTCGTGAGTCAGGACGGACCTTTAGAGGGAGGGACAGTGTCTCACTGAGCTGAGATAGGAGCACTGAGGGGAAGTAAGTGGTGTCTGAATTGGGACAGAGCCAAGAAGGGGATATAGGTGGCTTCTTAGCTGGAATAAGCCAGTAAGGAGAAGTGGGAGTATTCTGCTGTGGGCCAATAAGTGAAAGTGATTAGTATTTAAATTGGCATAAAGCCATTAAGGGCACTCAAGTGTGGGCCAACTGGAGGAAATGAGTACCATCAGAATTGGGATAGGGCCAGTAAATGTGAGGGATTATGAGAAGTGCTAATAAGAGGATATGATAATAGTCTGAATTAGGATGTGGTCAGGAAGGGACAGTGAGTAGCACTGATTTGGAGTACAGCCAGTTTGGAATAAATAAAAAACATCTGAATTGGGATGGGATCTAGAAGAGGAAGTGAGTAAGCTCTGAATTGAAACAGGGCCAGTTAGCAAGATAGGGCCAATAAGGGGAAGTCAATAATTCTGAAATTTGAAAATGACTAAAAATTGCCTTTGAGTGGGATATAAATTGGGAAAAGGCCAATAAGCCAGTAAGGGAACATGACTAGCTTCTGAATTGCGACTAGATCTCGAGCAGGAAGAGAGATGCAGCTAAGCTAAGTGACTATGGTCTGAATTAGAATGAGACCAGGTAGGGGAAGGGGGTATCGTTTGTATTGAGACAGGCCCAGTAGGGAAAAATAGATGTTTTATTTGGGCTAATAAGAAAGGTGAGTAGGGTCTAAACTAAGAAATGTAAGGGGAAGTGAGTAGGGTTTAAACTGAGATTGGAAGTGTAAGGGGAAGTGAGTAGGGTCTGAAGAGCACTCTGTCACTCGCCTGGACTGATTGATGGATGTGATTAGTTCACGTAAATCACCCCTCCATCTTACTGGAGCCTGTAAACACTTCCCGATCTGATTGGCCTGCAGCCTCGGGCAGCTCAGCGTATCGTCTCGGCACTCCTGCAGGAGAAAGGAGAGACGAAGAGAGCGATGAGATGAGATGATATCAGAGAGACGGGGAGATTTGAGGAGGTGAATGAGAGTGTGGATGAGCGTGATGTTTCTCTTCGGGTCAGCGAGTCCCTCCAGCACCTCAATCACGCTTTATCTCTCGGACTCGGTCTGAAACAGCCTGGCTTTCAGCACAGCAGCATCGAACCTGCGCTTATTAGTGATCAGATAGTAACTGAGATAATAACCATGTAAAAGCCATGAAAAAGTCATGATCATTGTGATTAGCACTGTTTTATGGTTTAAAACTGTGGAGTGTGTATAAGGTGTAATGCAGTTTAAGTTAGGACATCAAATCATTTCTGTTGATTTATGTTTAAAACCACAACCAAGCAACCAAGAAGCTAACCAAATGTCCTTAATAATTATAAACTCTTCCTGTGCTGTGATTGGTTAATAATTATAAACTCTTCCTGTGCTGCGATTTGATCTTAGGAGAATGCTCTGCTCTGTGATTGGTTTATATGATGCTTTTCTCATTCTCCTGTTTCTTGCTTTCTCTTCATTGCTTTCTGTCTCTTTCTTTGTATGTCTTTCTTTCCCTTTCCATTTCATTTTATATATTTCTCTCTTCCTCCCTCCCTCCCTCCCTCCCTCTCACACACACACACACACACACACACACACACACACACACATTCTTTTCTCTTTCCATCATTGGATGTCTGGATGATCCTTAATTTCCTCTCGCACAGTAATCCTGTGCAGGCTCAGGGCAGCAGGCCGTGTGTGTGTGTGTGTGTGTGTGTGTGTGTGTGTGTGTGTGTATGTACTCAGGGTGCCACCACATAGACCCATTGAGAGGTCTCTTAGGATTAACTCACATAACTCCTGACTCACACTTCAGCACTGTCTAACACACACACACACACACACACACACACACACACACACACACACACACAGTGAGCTACAGATTTAATCTGAGAAAGAAAGCCGATTTAAACGTGCTTTCTCCTCCGCTCTGCTGGAGAGCCGGAGCCCCAGATCGATCCTGCATCCATGGAGTGTATAAATCAGCACTTCTGTCAAAAGCGATCAAACAGTTGTTTGTTTGTTGCGATTACAAATCAGACTTTACACACTTACAGATGTCATGCTGCAAAAACTCATAATAATAATAACAGTTTTATTTTATTTTATTATTCATTTTAATACAAACTGATTGTTTGGACCTTTATTATAAGCACTTGTTATAGGGGGCGTGGTCACGCAGGCTGAACTTTACCATTAGTAGATCACATGACCGTAGCATCTATGTAGTCTATACCTGTGCTGTTTGACTATATTTTATTATCCTGTGTTTCAGACTGGTTTGTTGACTTGTTTTTGGTGCGATAGAAAAGAGCGAGTGCTTCCTGGAGTGCCTTTATTCTGAAGAAAACAACATTCCCACGGGATATATAACTCAAGCTTTAACAGCATGTCACTTCAGACGGGATGTGTATTACCTGGAGTAATCTTTCTAGACTAAAATCCTAGAGATATTCCGGTAATAATTACATTACCCACCTCCTCATGTAAAACTAATCCTGTCTGAAGAGAAAGTCCTTATGCTGCCTCCAGAAAGGAATACAGACTGGATTTAAGGGGCACAAATCGACACATACTGCTGCCTACCTAGGGAACCTCCTTCCCAATCATACGGCAGGACATTTACAGAAATATGTGTTTACGATAACAATAATGTGTGTTAAATTTCACTGTATATCGTGGAACTGATTATCAGAACACACGGCCTAACCTTTACAAAACTGCCAGGATTTTATTTATAGAGATTGTGCATTATTGAGGTCAGTATATGACTTCACAAAAGGTGTGTGTGTGTGTGTGTGTGATAGAGAGAGTGTGGGTGTGGTTTTAATGAGTAGTGACATTTTCCCCGTCTCAGCATGATGACTTGCGTTCAATGGGCTGCCAGTGTGAGAGAGCAGAGCATGCTGGGAAAGGAGGAGTGTTCATGCAATCCAGGTCGTTTATGCAACACGCGCATGTGCACGCGGTCAGAGGGCCGTGTGTGTGTGTGTGTGTGTGTGTGTGTGTGTAACATAATGTATTCAGGAATGAATTATTAACAGCTGACACAGATCAGTGTTTCACTTGAGAAGTCCTCATCTAAAATTCACCTCTTTATATGTAAAATATTTTGAAAGACATAAAAGAACATTTCTTTTTTTTCTCTCTTTTTTTTTAACTTATTGTGACCCTCGTATGATGATATGTTTATACTTATATGCGCATTTCTCGTTCTTGTCAGTTAGTCAGCGATCCTTAATGAACAACATCAAGAATTATTTTTATGAATATCAAGAATTAAAAAAAGAATCTCTGCGCAGCTGGAGACTCAGAGTCTGCGATCCTGCGTCCGTGGAGTGTAAAAACCAGTGCTTCTGTGTGTGGAGTCATGCTTCTGCCAAAATTAATCAAACTCAGATACATCTTCACAACATTCATGATACACTTGTCACAGATGTTATACAACAGAAACATAATAATGATAATAATACTGATAATAATAACTCACAGTACATCTCACTATAAGAGCATTTTAAGGGGTGTGGCCAAATGATCGACTTCAGAGCTAGAAGACATCAAGACCACGCAAGAACATAACACAATCAAGATTGATTTCTCTGGAGAACAAGAAAAAAATTTTTTTTAGTTTAATCTTAAGAGTTTAAGTTTTTACCCAGTGGGATATTCATTTATTTATTTACGTATTCATTTCCAGGGTTTTGCAGTCAGGATTGAGCTCTTTAATATCGCCGATGTGCTCCGGGTCAGCAGCAGCAGCAGCAGCAGCATGAAAACAGCTAAACAGTGGAATCTGGGACGTTATTGCTCTCATTATTTTGGCTCATGGAAAGCAAAATGAAAAAAAAAAAAAAAAAAAAAGCTCATTTTATAGTTTGTGCTCAGTGTTATCAGGGTTGCCAGACTGTCAGTTTGAAATCTTCCAGAGTGGTGATAACTCTCAAACTGTGGACAAAATCCCACCTACACTCCGTCACTTTGAGGAAAACTTTAAAGGTTCTGCATGGAGCCCTACCACAGAGCTAAACAAAAAAACATAACTACCCCAAAAAAACACTTTATTTTTATACAGGAAGTCTTTATTTTTAAATTATATCAGCACAAGGCTGTTTTTTTCTGATTGGTGGAATAACCGGACTGGTGAGACTATATCTGGAAATATATTTCCCCCTCATGTTTATTATTTCATGACTGATCCAAACTGCTTTGCGTCTTTAAACACTTATAGAGGTCACTGTGTGTGTGTGTGTGTGTGTGTGTGTGTAAGAGAGTGTTATAGAGGTTACTACATACAGAGCCTCCCAAAAGTCTCCACACAGAGGGGACTGTGTACACCAGCACCATGTCGGTCGTGTCTTCGTCAGTGGATGTTCGTGGACGTCCACTTCTCGGTTTGTGTTTCTGAATTTGTTAATAAGTTTGGTGACAGTGTGATGTGTGATGTGTGATGTGCTTGCAATGTTTCCTGTCAAAGTCCATTGCAACCTTGCGACAGCTTCCCGATCCAGCCATGAGAATCCTTTCAATACGTTCTTCTTTTGTCAGAGGCATTCTTAAAAAATAAATAATATAAACCAAGTATGAAAAACTTTGGAAGATATTTTGCTAAAAAAAAAAAAGGGTTAATTTCCCTGAAGACTTTTGGGACTCCCTGTAGTGTAATGAGCACTGGCTCCGCCCAGTCTCCGCCTCCTCACCGTCACTTACTGGACAAATCAGGATGTCTGCTTACAGATAAATCTCTCTCTTACTAGCAAGACACTCTTATTACTTTTTAGCAGATATTATTGTGACCCACATCTATGTTCTGTAACTTAGCCGCTAATATTCTCCTGTTGGCCTCGTTGGCAACTATTGCTAAAACGTTAGTCCAAAGCACAGTTACTTAAAAACAAATATAAATAATGTCAACTTAAATTGAAGCTAAATAAGTTAGCAAAAAAAAAAAACTAACTTATTCAACTAAATAAGTTAAATAAAAAAAAAAAACTAGTAAGTAAGTAAATACATAAATAGTGTTGTTTATATTGTATGGAATATTTCAAATATTTTAATGCAGTGTTACACGTTTGGGTTCCACAGGTAAAAAGGTTCACGCTAAATTTAAAGAAACTTTAATGACCTCAAAAATAAAATGATCTATTATAGATAGATAGATAGATAGATAGATAGATAGATAGATAGATAGATAGATAGATCACTTTATTCCAGAGGGAAATTTATCTATTTCAGCAGCACAGAGAGTTCAAAGTATATTAAACATAATTTAATATTATAAATGAAACACATAAGCAAAGAAATGAATACAGCGAGAGAGTTTAATGTGGCAGTGCAGTGAGTGTAAACAGTGCAGATACAAGCAGCAGACCTGAGTGGAATGAATTAATTAAAGTGCCTAATATTTATGCAAGTCTTATGTTATATTTTTGCCTAAAGTGTCTTATGTTAGGGAAAAAAAAGAGCTATGCTGTGCTATGAACTAAAGAACTACGCTTATAAGGGGGTTTGTGGAAATATTTTTATACTAAAAAAACATCCAAAATACTTGAGACCGCCTGCAACCAGGAGAAGCAGAAAGAATAATAATGCAGGGTGCAGACGGAGGCAAGTGCAGACCTTTATTTAGAACAGTGCACAAATAAACAGCTAACACGGTGAGTAAACACAATACAGCAAATCATCAGACTGTGGTCAGAACTATGGGAGGCAAAGCAGGACACGGACACAACATGAACAGCTTGACAGAGACATACGGAAAAACCAGAGCTTAAATAGTGGTGATAATTAACGTGAAACAGGAAAGAGGTGTGCATGACCAGTGGGACATGTGATGCGGTCATGTGACATGCAGAGGCTGATGGGTAGTTTAGTTTGGCGCCTTTTAGATGCTAACCTGACATAAATACACTTTAAGTGTAATTACATTGTTTTCTGCTTTCTGTTTGTAGGTGTTCGTGACCCTTGACACTTGACTTGATTTTTTTTTCTTCTGACTCTCATCGTAATTTGTTCTTTTATTGATGAAACTTGTGTAACACCTCTTACTCAACCGTGTGTGTGTGTGTGTGTGTGTCTACGACTTGCGATCGTCCTTCTGGGGCAAAACTTTTAATGTCTTTGAGCAGGACTTTTAATTGCAGCTCTGTTTAAAAATGTCTGTCGAATGCTGTATGGACGAGCTGATTGTCAGTGTGATTGAGCTCCGGGCTCGCACACGGAGCAGTGTGGTGACCTGGAGCGTTCCCGTAGTGATGCCGGCTCTTTAATGGCTGCTTGCTAATTAAAGTTAAGGGCTCCTTAATGATCGTGCGGTAATGAGATCGGCTCCCAGTGCATCCCTCGGCCATCTTTTACGTATCAGTCACTTTTCGTTGAAACTCTGATGTCACACGACACGTAGATGAGAAGAATAAAAAACACCCTTGCATTCTAGCACAGTTTAATCACAATTTATTCGTTGCCAGTTAGCTAACTGTCTAGATATTAGGGATGGCAGCGAGGTGGAGGGATTTTACAACTTCCACATTCATGCATATTCATTAATCCTGGCATTAATTTAAAATGGTTTAAAAAGCAGATTTTAAACAGAAAAATGATTTTATTCTGAAGGTACATTTTATTCTATATGTAAATTTGTTCCATCATGATAGCATTCTGTGCATGGCTCCCTCTTGTGGCTGGACTGAAAACCGTATTTGTACAGAATATAAAAACATGACAGAAACCCCACTGCACTCATTCTGAGCTGTAATAAAGGAATCACACACATGTGCGCTTTTATATCCGCTGTGTCGAAGCTGTATAAAGGCCGACATTTCAGCTCTGTGTATTTCCTCGTGTATAAAGTGGATAAATTTGTTTTGGGAGTCGATGTGAAACTCAGCACGACAAAGCAGCGCCATCTGTTTAGGCCTTTTCTCAATCCGTGTGTGTGTGTGTGTGTATGTGTGTGTGTGTGTGTGTGTGTGTATGTGCTGATTCTCTGTAGAAGTGCTGAGGGAATCGTGTTATGTGTGTGAATGAGTCATCGTACATGCAGTGGAAAGAAAATGTTAATCCATTACCAGCTTGTAGAAAGCAGTAACTCAATACAGCGACCCCCTCATATGGCCTTTAGGGTAATAAAACACACAAACTCTCTCTCTCTTTCTCTCTCTCTCTGTCTCTCTCTCTCTCTCCTCTTGTTCACCTGATTCTGTTAAGCATGACACATTTCCAAACTGGCCATTTACACACACTGAGCCTCATTTATCATTTAATAAAGTAGCGTGTGAATGTTTTCGTGGCCAAGTCAAGCTAAAAATTCCTGCCAGATTTAAAGATTTTGTACTCACATGTGCATGCAGTCAATCAGCCAATCAGGCATAAATTACCAAAGGCGTTCATGGCACAACTGGTTTACATTAAGCCACGCCCACAAAACTCCATAAAAGGAAAAAGCTCACAGAACACTGAACACGACAAAATGTGACATGTGACGATTTCCAGCAATGCAGCTCAACCACTGCAGCATACCACAGACACACACTAACTCGTCCTCCTTTTATGGGGTGCCATTACTTTCAAACAGCGAGTCTTATTCGTCTTAATCTACAGGTTTGTTTTGGAATTGCTCTCTATCAAGTCATTCATATGGAGCGACTGAACATTTTTAGAAACTGTTCATTAAATTAGTATGTAATTGAAATAAATAAATAGGTGATTCAGACTTGACAGCGTAATCCATATAAATTCACAGTAACTCATCGACAGTTATACGAAGTTCATCGTAATAATAATAATCGTAGGGAAAACAAGAGTATTATTGCCACAATTTTTAAACATTTATCACAAAACGCACTAAATTAAGAGACAAAGTTCCCGATTTTGAGGAGGTGGGCGGGCCCAGGAACATGTCTGGGTGGGCCTGGCCCATGAATACCCTCCCATGTGATCCTGTCCCCTTCTGCCTCTCTGCCCTGCTCCCTATCAGTTCTGGTCATTTCTGAGATTTTGTGGCTCATGTGTAATGTGTAACAGGAAGACGCACAAATCCTCAATTAATTAGCACATCAATAGCATACGTGATTAGCATATCACATGAATATTCAGGAGTCAGAAGGCAAACAGAGCACTTCCTGCACCTTTTTACGAGAGGATAGAGACGCTGCCAGAGTGTGTGAAAGCTGGTCAGATGTTCTCATGTAGTCATGCATAGTTAACACATGCAGGTGTGTGCTCTCGCTCTCTCTCTCTCCCCTCTCTCTCTCGCTCTCTCTCTCCCCTCTCTCTCTCGCTCTCTCTCTCCCCCTCTCTCTCTCTCACACACACACACACACACACACAGCCGTTTTTCAATCTTTGTGAGGACCTTTCCTTGATAAACACTTACTGTAGGTAATTTTTGCTCTGCTGAACCTAACCCTAACCTTAACCTCAGCACCCAAAGGGAAACTTTTGGGTTTTTATTTTATTTTTTCAAATAAAGTTGTATTTTTGAGAGGACCGGGTGACTTTTCATACACACACGTTCACCAGGCTATCTTCTGCATACATATGTTGAACTTTATCTGTTCATTCACCCACTTCTCTTTCTCTCTCTCTCTCTCTCTCTCTCTCTCTCTCTCTCTCTCTCACACACACACACACACACACACACACACACACACACACACACAGATATTCTCCAGTGAGGTCCACCTCATTTTAATTTTGCTCTGAAAAGGCAAAAAGGCCCAGATGGTTGGCTGTGAGGCGCGTTAGAGCGCGCAAAAAACAGCACCTGTTTATATTTAGATCCTGCGTGGTGTACTCGAGGGAGATTAAAAAAAAAAGAGAAAACAATCAGGAGGCATCTGGCTGGCGCGCTAAAGCCTCCCTCAGCCTCACTTTATTTTGCGTCCAGAGCCTCAGCAGCAGCCAAGCAGAAAGCAGCACAAAGTCTGCCAGACTTCTTCAGACTCCTTTTAGCCTTCATCTGCTTATTCACCCACTTTTCTCTGAGAGGTGTTACTGTAAGGATGGTTCCTTCAGCCTCTTTATCCTGTCAAGAGAAGAACTGTTTCACACCTAAAAAATCTGATAAAGTGACTTCTCTTTATTTCTGTGTGTGTGTGGCACCAAGATAGTGCTCAGCTCTCACCTTCTCATAGGAATACAGATATTCTTACTGCTTTTGAGGAAACTGCTTATATTCTGTGTGCGTGTGTGTTACGCAATCAGTGTCCCATGCACCATTACGCCTGCTAATCAGCCACACTGGCTCGGCCAACACAGTTCCAATAAGCAATCAAATAAACCCAAACAAGACGTCCAGGTTGTCCCTCAAATGCACTGCAGACTGCTGATTCTTTAACATGAGCTGAGGTTTTTCACATGCTGGGAGGCGTGAGGGATACAGATTCACTTTTATCTGTCTGTCTCATTTTAACAAGTGAAACAACTAGAATGGGCTGATTAAGCCTGGCACTGGGTGACAGGATAGTGGAGAAAGGGGGAGGCAAACACAGGATGAGTTGGCATAAAATAATTGCAAAGCAGTAAATGTGGAATAGCAGGCAACAAGACGGGACCCAATAATTCAATAAATTTACCTTCCATGTGGCTGAGTACAAATCGGATCAGTGTAATAGAGTGATAAAATGACTCAATGTAATGACTCAGTACAGTGACTCAATTGAATGAATCAACTGAATGACAGATAGAACAACTCCATAGAATGACTCGATAGAACGACTCAGTAGAATGACAGATAGAAACGCTCAATTCTATGACAGATGGAACAGCTCAGTAGAATGACTCAGCTAAAAGACAGATAGAACAACTCAGTAGAATGACTCAGTAGAATGACACAGGTGAACAACAGATAGAACAGCTCGACAGAATCACTCAACTGAATGATTCAACTTTACGTTAGACATAACGACACAATAGACGGACTCGACTGAACAGCAGATAGCATGATTCAATAGAACGACAGATAGAACAACACCGTAGAATGAGTCAGTAGTATGATAGATAGATAAAATGATTGAACGACTATGTTGTTAAAAAAAAAAAAAACAGAACCAGCCCAATCTGTTCTCACAGAGAACCCAGCATGCAAACAAAGTGTGGATGAATCATCAAACTATATCTGTATGCCGTCATAGACCACCCTGTGGTCCTGTAGAGTGTTTAACCACATGCTCTGACCTCCAAATTGGTGTCCTTTTGTGTGCTTTCAAAACGAGAATGTTGGGATAGTGTCTTCGTTAAACCGTGTGTAGTGGTGAATACATTTACCCTCAGATGCTTTTATATCTTGAATGTTGTTTTCCATTTCCTCACTTTTTCTGTTCATATTTGTGACGTTTATATGGTAGATTTATAATTGGTTGATTTTTTTTTTTTTTTTTGCCAGTGTCTTATCTGTTTGGTTCTTCTGCTCTCAAACAATGGGTACTGTCAGTAAAAATGATCTGTAGACTGATAACTGTCATGATAGAGGAAAAAGTTTATTAGCTCTTATGGTGAAGAGGTGCAGTCATGGCTGATTTATCATTGGTGGTTGTGTTCTGCTGATTCTTATCACCAAAATAGCAAAGGATGACTGCAGACTCACAGCACCTCTGATCATTTGCCTTGAGAGAAGTTGTTTCGCATTTTTTATGAGTCTGAACATGGTTTTTTTTGCTAGTCAGTGATGTGTGCTTACACAGGGGTGTTAAACATGCACATGTTAAACCTTTACTGGGGTCAGCAAGGATTTATCTAATAGAAGGCCACACTCCTAGACCAGGTGCAGTTACGCTGGATTTGGCTGACAGTTCAGCCTGAACAAATGCCATAAAATTTCATACCAGGGAGAAAAAGCAAGTGAGATTGTATTTGAACCTCGATGAGTAATGTTGCTCTGGTATTTCATTATAACTTTTTATGCCCTGGGATGGTGATTGATTTTGTTACGGCTATGATTGCTTTTTGATGCATGGTCATTTTGTACTTTCATATTTCCAGAAGAAAGAATGGCTCTGCCTGACCTGCCAGACCCAAAGAGCCATTTCAGGGGATTTAGGGGACGGGCCATCTCCTGTTCCTCAGCCGATGGGATCTCCACAAGCGCCAGGTCAGACCACCCAACAGCAGGCCCACCTGAGGCCACCCAGTCAGCACGCAGGGGTGAGGCATGCCGGTCCTCAGCAGCAAAAAACACCTGGTGCCCAAGTAAGTGGTCCTCTCCCTTCTACCAAACAAGGAACACCACAGAGCAAGGGTCCCACTCAAGTGTCTCCTGCCAAGACAGCCCCTACCCAACCTGCGAGCAAAAGCAAGGCAGAAACTCGCAAACAAGAGCAAGGCATTAGCAAGAAACAAGCAGTGTCCAAAACTGAGAAAGAAGGTGACATGAAAGTGGTCCATAAGAAAGGAATGCAGGAAGTTAAAGACCAGAAGAAATGTAGTGACTCGCAGAAATCTAAACGCCATGACGTGAGTGACGCTTTGTGTCCTCATTGTCTCCGTACTCATCTTCCATAATCAGTCCAGTCATGACTTTATCATGCTTTGATCGACATGTTAAAAATTTGTACAGTTGTCCTGCATGAAAAGCCACTTCAAAGCCATTATCACTAAAATAATAATTTATACACTATTACTCACTGAAATTTCATTATGTCATCACTCATACTCAGTCTCCTGTAAGTGTAATTATTACTCACATGCCACGTCATGGTTTAATGCTAATTAGGCAACAAAGTTTTAACCCAAACACTCTAATTGATGGGTGGTGTTAATATGTGGAGAAAGACATTGTCATTATTTCTCATTATCTTTGCACAGTTTCATTAACCTTCATAGGGCATGTGATGGTATTTGCATACTTTAATACTGTTGCATGCTTATGACTTACACAACTTGCATATTTTGTTGCATATGATGTTTTACTTCAAAAAGAATCTTTTAATCTTATGATTAGTTATTTGAGTGAATAACAGAAACTTCTGTCATTCTGTTAATTCACAGGATTCCAATAAGTCCAGTACGCAGAGTCTAAGTGACACAGGCTACTCCTCTGATGGCATATCCGGGTCCCAGAGTGAGATCACTGGGCTCATCCGAGAGGAGGGAGTTAAACTCAGCGAGGGAGGCTTGTCTACCCAACGCAGTCCTCCCAGTCCCTCTGAAATAAAAAAACTTGAAAGTTCTATGAGACCTCTGTTGCAGTCAGAGACAGTCTCTGAAATCGATAAGCAGAGACCACAGTCTCTGTCCATAACACAAGACCAGTTTGATTCTGATGGGGAAGTATCCGATGACCTTAGTTGCAAATTACGTCATGACTACGTGGAGGATAGCAGTGAAAGTGGCCTGTCTCCTTTACCAACCAGACAGAAGTTGCAGAAGGACCTAACAGATGAGGAGTTTATGAGAAGACAAATTTTGGAAATGAGTGCAGATGAGGAAGAAATAGTAGAGACTGAAGGTCAAGTGAAAATCAAAAAGAGTCATAAACACAGTGGTGATCTGGGAAAAGAGAGGCGACGCCTTACACAGCAATCGAACAGTTTTGAGGATGACACTAAAAGTAATGATGGTGCATACAAGTCCAGTGAAGCAGACGAAATGATGGGTTCACAAGGAGGCTTAAGGCGATTTAAGACTATAGAACTGAACAATACTAACAGTTATAATCGTGATTTGGAACTTAGCACAGAGCATGACCTTAGAGAACCTGAGCTTGAGATGGAAAGCCTGACTGGATCCCCTGAAGAAAGGTCAAGGGGAGAGTATTCCTCAACCCTTCCTGCTACCACTCCTAGCTATACGTCTGGCACCTCTCCCACCTCTGTGTCATCACTGGAGGATGACAGTGATAGTAGTCCTAGCAGAAGGCAAAGGCTCGAGGAGGTTAAGCAGCAGAGGAAAGCAAGACATCGATCCCATGGCCCGCTCTTACCAACAATAGAGGACTCATCTGAAGAAGACGAACTGAGGGAAGAGGAAGAGCTGTTAAGAGAACAAGAGAAGATGAGAGACTTGGAACAGCAAAGGATTCGCAGCACAGCCAGGAAAACAAAAAGGGATAAGGAAGAACTCAGGGCACAGAGACGCAGAGAGAGGTCAAAGACTCCCCCCAGCAACCTGTCACCAATTGAGGATGCTTCCCCAACAGAGGAGCTCCGACAAGCAGCTGAAATGGAAGAACTTCACAGATCATCCTGTTCAGAATACTCTCCCTCTATGGACTCAGAGGCAGAAGGATTTGAAGTTGGCTCTAAACTCTATAAGTCTGGCAGTGAATACAATCTTCCAAATTTTATGTCGCTGTATTCGCCTACAGAAAAAACATCTTCTGCGTCACCATCTGCTGTACACAAATCATTAAAAAGTGCTGAGGAGGTTTATGAGGAAATGATGAGAAAGGCAGAGATGATACAAAAACAGCAGGGACAACCAGGAAAACAAGGGCAGCAAGGGGCCTCCCATTTAGCAACTAATCAGCACTTAAGAACAGGGTCAACATCTTTGAGTCCAGGCACAAGTCCCACACAGATGTCAGCACCTGTATCATTTTCAGGAAGTGGCACTAGTGGAAGAGAGACAGCCAGCATTAATGATGCACAACAAAATCAGGCCAAGATACCTACCCAGACCTCCAAAATTTCACAGTCTCAGCCACAAGTGCGTCAGCCTGACCCTGGACAGCAACAAGTAAGACCTGCCCAGGGTCAAGGTGCTGACTCAACTACACTAACCTCTAAGTTGTACTCTCCTTTCAAGGGTCCCAGTCCTACTACATCTCCTTCTTCCTCTCCTACACAAAGTCCCACTCATGCAAAAGCTCATGGTCACACATCATCTGTACCATCTACTCCCCAAGGCTCCCCCATTCCTCAAAGAACTGGGGCCCCTCGTCTCGCGAGACAACAGTCCTCTCAAGATACACCAGTCATGGTGATAACACTAGGATCAGGCACTACTACTCAGCCCCCAAAACCAATAACTGTAAATTCTTCTACATCCCCTCTCTCTTCTCCAACAAGTAGCCAGCAACAGCCAATTTTTCGGACCCAGTCTCCAGTAACAAGTTCTCCTACATCACCACAAATGTCTCAGCTCACCTATCAGAGAGGACAAGCAGCTGAAAGAGTCACTACTGGGTCAAGCACTCCCTCCTGTGCAGTTTCTCAAAGCCATAGATCTGAAAACATATCATTGTGTAAAATATCCAATGTTCCAGGAACCTCTAAGGTTATTGAGCAGGGGACAGTGACCCAAAGTGGAAATGTAGTTGATCTTAGAGCAATGAAGCCTGCTCCAATTATCATGACAGACCATGGTATGGATCTAACATCCTTATCATCTGACACACGAAGGTACTCAGTTGATGCAGACCACCCCCCAAGTCGTCATACAGCAGTCCAACCTCTAATTATGAACCTAAATGCACAGGCACAACCTTACGTGACAACATCCACAACTACAACAGTTAGTGTTACTGTGGCAGCTTCTATGTTCATATCACAGCCTAAACACCCAATGGTTTATGGAGATCCACTGCAGAATCGAGTTGACTTTGGTCAAGGTGCTGGATCAGCTGTTTGTCTTTCTCAACCAAGACCACCAATAACAGATCCATCAATTCCAAAATTAGATGCATGTCTGGAAGATCTTGGTATCCAACAGCAGCAGCTTCAAAAGCAACAACAGAAGCTCCAACAGCAACAAGAGCTCCTTGAACAACAGCTTCAACAGCATCAACAAAGTGCAGCTTCTTTTGCTCGTTACAACTTAGCAAATCAAGTGCAACCAATATTGTTAAAGAAAGACTTAGTGGTATGCCAGACCAGTGGTGGAAGCACGCAAACAGTGGTTAGTGCCATTCCCAAAGTATCCCCACTTCCACCACAGCCCTTAACAAGCTCTGTATCTCCTACCCCTACAATTGGTCATGACATATATGGTGGGATTGCTCTGGAACTAAAAAATAAGCCCACTGTAGCTAACCTCTCGACTGGAAAGCCTCATGTAATGATGGTACAGTTAGATGAGAGTAGTTCGTCACAAGGGGGTACAGTTACCCAAATAGTTAAAAGGGAAGAGCCACCTCCAGCACCAGAAGTTCTTGATCTCACTGGACAGATCAAGTCAGAGAACCAAGTAGCCTGCTGTGATGTTGTCTACCAGTTGCCTTTTGCTGGTAGCTGTTCAGGTTCTTTTGGTCAGAGAGGCAAAACAGCTATTTCAGAGCCAAATCCTTCTGCTGATTCTACCCCAGCCCCTCATCAGCAAACTCAGCCAGTAAATATGCAAGGAGTATCAGAGGAGCATAAACCTTTCACCATGCCTCCACCTGGACGACTTCCACCATCAATGTCGGATACAAATCTTGCAGAATCAGGACTTCAGTACTATCAAAGGACAGATCCTGGGGACTTAGCAGTGGATTTAAGCTCTATGAAACAAGCATATGAAGCAGGATATCTTGGAATGGGTGCCCAATATGGATCCTACACTGATTTGCGTCATCAAGGAGAGGTTTCAACTCCACCGTTACCTCTGCGTAGATATGGCTCACTGTCCAATATCAGTGGAGACTTTGGCTATCCTTCTCGTGACCTGGCAGGAGCTCAAGAACCAAATCTTGCACAGTACAGTGCCACCACTGCCAGAGAAATAAGCAGAATGTGTGCTGCTCTTAACTCAATGGATCAGTTTGGAAATCGTTATACAAACAGCCCAGATCTTCTTCAATATGGTGCTGGAAGAGGAGGAGGCCCACTAGGAAGGCTTGGCCTTCAACACGGTCTAACATCTCTCAGAGCAAACCTCCTTTATGGCCCAGATGGGAGGCCCACAGCACATGGACAAGCACTTACAAATCTAATCAATGCTAGACAGGCTAGTCTGCGGGCCTTATATCCTCCTGCCTTGAGGACCGCTGATGGCATGATATACTCTACTATAAACACTCCAATAGCATCCACCTTACCAATCACAACTCAACCTGCCCCTGTATTAAATTCTATACTAAGAGGAGTCTATAGGCCTTATCCTTCAGGCAGTGTGACAGCTGTTCCTCTTGCCAGCCTTAGTAGATTGCCTCATGTCACTCCAAGGATGCCTCTCTCTGCACAGGGACCTTACAGATACCCTGCTCCAACCCAGTTCCCAGCAACTGCCCCAGATTCTATTTCAGGGAGTGTGCCAACTACAAGTACCTCCCAAGAAACTCCTGTCTATCTTGGTAGGCCTACAGTACCTGGCACAATCACATCGACTACAACATTACCATCTGCACCTAGAGCTACTATTCAAACTAGTGCTATACCACCCCAACCAACTATTTTAAACCAACAGACTTCTCAGGATCATATTCCAGTAGATGCTACCACAGTCCTTCCTCCCACTCAAAGTCAAATTCCACAGTCAATTCAGCAGCAAATACAGGCACAAACCCAGACTCAAGCATTAACCAAAAGTAAAGATTTGTCCTTCACTCAAGGACTGTCACTTTCTCAGACCCAAGCCCACTTATCAGTGCCACAATCACAGCCACATGCAGCTACTAGAGTATTGCCAGATACAGCAGTTAGTGGTATCATTGACACATCTACAGACAAAGAAAAGGAGAAAGAGGAAGACCGTTTACGACAGCAACAAGAGCAGCTACTGCAACTGGAGAGAGAGCGCATTGAGTTAGAGAAGCTTCGTCAGTTGCGACTTCAAGAAGAGTTGGAGAGGGATCGCTTAGAGCTACAGAGGCACAGGGAGAAAGAACAACTTCTTGTGCAGCGTGAGATCCAAGAACTGCAGAACATCAAGCAGCAGGTCCTCCAGCAACAGCAGGTTGAAAGAGAAACTCAATTGGTAATACAGAGAGAGCAGCTGGCCCAGCAGAGGATGCAACTAGATCAAATTCAGGCTCTGCAACAGCAACTCCAGCTGCAGCTTGAAGAGCAGAAGAGGCAAAAGACAGCTGCCGTTGAAGCAGTAGCAGTAGTGGCAGCAGCAGAGGCAGCTGCTGCTGCTGCAGCAGCCACAACTGCTCAAGGTTCCATTAATGGAATGGTGGTTGGTGGAGCCCCTCAAGCAATCTCCATCATCTGTGATCAGAGTGGTAGGGTTATTCCACAAGATGGTCAGAGTTTGCAATTTTTACCATGCATGGATGGGCAGATGGTTCAAGCACTGGTTTCCACAAGACCTATGCCCAGCTCGGCCTCTGAAATGTCCTTGAGGAACAGTGATGACCAGGGAAGTAGCCATGTTATAAAGAAACAGAATTCAATGCCCCGGTTGAGGAATGGCACTGAGGAAGAACCTGTGAAAAGGATTGCGGATAGCAGCGTCCAAACTGATGATGAAGATGCAGAGGATCGGTTTATGTCACGGCGCAGAAGGACCAGACGTATTGCTGACTGTAGTGTCCAGACAGATGAGGAGGACCAGGGGGAGTGGGACAGCCAGCCAGTGCGCCGTCGACGGTCAAGGTACTCCAAACACTCTGAATCGAGTGCGGAAAGTAAAAGTGATGCATCTAAAGTGACTTCCAGCATAGCTATCCAGACCACCAGTGATTCCTCATGTCAAACTGAATCAGATCAGCTGGGCAGAGTCTCACCAGCCATTCACATCACCATGGCTGAGACATCAAAGGTTGAACTGCTTCACTACATCTCTGCACCAGAGAGAACACACAAGGGAGAGAGTTTAGCCTGCCAGACTGACCCAGAAGCACAGTCTCAAGGGGTGGTTGTTCCTCAGCTCAGTGTTCCCACCACAGTCAGTCCCTACTCCACCAGTTTACAGGTAGTTGGTGCCACACCAGCCAAGTTTGAAAGAAGGAAACCGGACCCATTAGACATTGGGCTGCAAGCACAGCAACAAATTGATGCACGTCCACCCAAATCCCCACAAGTGTTGTACTCCCCTGTGTCTCCCCTCTCCCCCCACCGCATGCTGGAGACAACCTTTGCCTCCAGTGAGAAGCTCAACAGGGCACATGTCACACCCCAGCAAAAGGCCTTCACTACTGAATCACCCAAGAGGCATCAAACAATTCCAAGGCCAATAAAAAGTGTTCAGCGCTCCATGTCAGATCCCAAACCCCTCAGCCCAACTTCAGAGGACCCATCTAAGACCAAATTCTCACTGTACCAGAGTCAAAACTCTTCAGGCAGTCAGGTAAGAAATAATTATTAGTTGTGTATTTTGTAGATGTGCTAACGATAATAAGGATGACATGTCACTGGAAATTGCAGAATGTTTGAGACCATGCAGCTGATAGGCTTCCTATTGTCTTCTCTCTCATACTTTCTCTACTTTATGCATTTCTCCTGGTTTGTTCCTTCTATTCATTTTCTTTGTTGTCTTATATGTTTTGTGCTGTTTTGCTTTCTGTTTACACACACACACACACACACACGCACAAACACATAATGCTATATATATTCAAGAATGCCAGGGGATTCACAATGTGTAAGCATCCTATTTAGCCCTGTCGTTATCTGGCTTGTCAGCTGCTGGTCAGAGAGGTCTGAGATTCATTTTTAGTGTGATTTCTGTTCAATTCACACTTAAGCATGCCAGTAGGATACATTTCTTGTATTTTTCAAAGACAAGCCAAATGGGAATTGTTTTCTTTTTGTTTAATATATGATTTTTTGTCAATTCACTTTCCTCTGAATCTACCCTGACTTTTAGGCATAGGCATTTAGACTTTATATATACACGCATAGGTATTCATAGGATACTAAACAAAGTGACATAGTATTTTACTATATAATGCAAATAATGTTAATAATAGCACTTAATACCTTGCTTGTATTGTTATTTATATACTTATATGGAATCTCTTGTTTTCAGGTTGATTAGTGATTTTTCTTTTTCTCTTCTCACCCCTCTTTTCCTTTTTTACAGCTGCAGAACTCGATGATGAGGAAAGTGAAACGGACCCTCCCAAGCCCCCCTCCAGATGAGACGCCACTCCCTATTGTAACCCCTGCAATGACCCACATGTACAGCTCCCCTGGAATACCCCAGAGAGTACTGCCCCGTCCAGCACAAGGTGTCACCAAGGCGGGGCTTCTGAGTGAGCTGAAAGCTGTTGAACAAGAGTCTTCCAAGCTACGTAAACAGCAAGCAGAACTTGAGGAAGAAGAGAAAGAGATTGATGCTAAGTTACGCTGTTTGGAACTAGGCATTACCCAGCGCAAGGAAACCATGGTAAAAGAACGAGAAAGGAGAGAGCTGGCCTACCTGAGAGGCATTGGGGACGCACGGGACTACATGTCAGACAGTGAACTCAACAACCTTAGATTAACTGGAGTACCAACGGGGACCTATGAAATGAATGGACTGTTGACGAGACCAAGCACAGCACCTCTTAGCCAATTTACTTCTGACCCAAATGTGACGTCTCAGTACCCACCCACCTCCTCTTATGTCCCATATCCATTTCCACAGAGCCAACCTGCACCAACACAGCCACCGACTGCAGCCTATCAGCAGATTGGATTTCAAGCACCACAGTATCCAACACCATCCCAGCCTCAACCAGGCACCTTTCAGCCACACCCTCCTCAACCCTCATCCTATCAAACACAAGGAGCCTACCAAAGTCATGGGTATGCCCAGTCATATCAGCCAGATCTAGGCCTGCAGCAGCCCAGCCACCAAAGCTTTCAGCCTCCTGCAGCTCATTTGCCTGGACAGACATTACCGTATCCTGGCCAAAGTCTGCCCTTCCAGCCCCAAGCTGATATTCTTTCTGGTCATCAGCTGCCACGACATACATCACTGGCTGATCTTGAACAGAAACTGCCAACCAATTATGAAATAATTACTAATCCTGCAGTGTCAGTAGCCACCTCAGCTCAGGAAACTGGCTTCAGTGGTGCCTATTCTTCACCATTGACAAATGCTTATGGGCCATATCGTACCCCTGACCAAACAATGACAGACCGCATACCAAGTCCAACATCTGGGTATGGCACAGATGGTCTCTATACGACAAATCTAGAACAAAATATACCGAGAAACTATGTAATGATAGATGATATAAGTGAACTGACAAAGGAGAACATGGGATCATCTGATGCTTCAAGGACAGGTTATGGGAGTGAGAATGGTCCTCGGGGGATGGGTTATGGAGATGGGTCTGAAGATCTATATGGAAGAGCTGGCAGCACCACCAGTTACCACCATCAGGGTGCTGTGGACAGTCATGGCCGTCCTAGCACAACTGTGAGTGGTGGATCTTCCTATTACTATGATGACTATAAGCATTCATCTCGCAGTAGTTCTGGAATGGGCAGCCAGAAGCATTCCTCTAAGAATGTGGCACCAGCTGCTGTGTCCTCCAAGCGTAGTAAACACAGGAAGCAAGGCATGGAGCAGAAGATTTCCAAATTCTCCCCTATTGAAGAGGCACGAGACGTAGAATCTGACTTGGCCTCCTACACAATGACAACACCATCAGGTGGAAGCTGTACCATGGTTTCTAGATCAGGGGTGAAAAAGAATGTCTATGATCAACAGAAGTACTATGGCTCGAGAGAAGGCTTGGATGAAGATGATCGTCTGTACAGCTCTGGAAGGTCAAGGTCCACAGGCTATGGCATGGATAAAATCTCCTCTAGAGACTCAGGAGGGTACAGAAGTAAATCATATGAGAGAGACGCCATGGAGCGATCTCAGAGAGGTACACATGGCCGCAGTGGACGTTCCACCATGCGTACTCAGAACTCAGAGGAAGAGAGTCCACTGAGCCCAGTGGGGAAACCTGTGGGTATGGGACGTGTCTCAGACCCACATGATGTTAGAAACCAGTATGGCTCCAGCCATTCCCTTCCTGATGTTCAGGACCATCACACAAGGGATATGCCTAAGAGCCATGCCTACAAGCCAGATGACCCGTACCTAGTGGATGATATGCATTGTGCTGTTTCGGACAGCGAAGGTAACTGGTGCTGAATCATGCCTGCCTATTAAAAGTGCATCTCACCAATCAAGAGACTGCATGCCAGTGATTACTCCTGGAGAGCAGCGTGGATGCATTGTGTTTGCTTTTTCTGTTAATGTTCTGGTCATTGCAGAAAACGATATATGCCTGCTTGTTTGCATGTTGCTTCTAAGTATATGTGAAGTTGTCTGTACCTTAGTTTTTTTTTGTGATATGCATGCAATTTATTTTTTACTGGTTTTCCCATTTTCTTGTGGACTTGGACATTTTAAACATTTCTTTTTTTGTCAATTTCTCTTCTATTTTATTTTGCATGCTTGGGGATTTCTCACTCCTGCATGATTTCAATCTGCACTTTTTTCTCTTCTTCCTCTACAATGGCATTGACATTTGATTTTTGTCTTGGTTCCCCATAAAAGCATATCATTTAGGACAGGAGGAAACAGACTGGTTTGAGAAACCACGGGAGGCCACTTCTGATCGTTCCAGACATCACGGGAGTGGAAGCCACTCTTCTACAGGTAAGAGAGGCCATGTCAAGCACACCTACCATGATTATGATGAACCCCCTGAGGAAGACTTGTGGCCACAAGATGAATACAGCCACCAACGCCATTCCTCTTCCACCTCATCCCGAGAACACCGGCATCATGTTAGCAGCTCAGGACGTCACTCATCGTCCCGACATTCCTCTGAAGAGTCTAGATCCTCCCGTTCTTCAAGATCACATCCTAAGGACCCATCAGCTCGCTCTGAAGGGCGCAGCACTTCATCCTCTTCGCATAAAAGATCCTCAGAACCCCGATCCTCACAGTCAGGGTACCGGGACTCTGGCGAGTACTCCCGTGACCCTGCATCTGGACATCATCATAGCTCTAGTGGTCAGCGGGGGCAAAGACAGTCTGGTGCTTCCAGGCGGCAAGACTCTCCTTCGTCCAAGCAACAGCAGCAACAGCAGCAGCAACAAAGTTCTGTAGGTCAACAGCAACAAGGTTCTGTAGGTCAACAGCAACAAGGTTCTGTAGGTCAACAGCAACAAGGTTCTGTAGGTCAACAGCAACCGCCACAGCAAGGACAGCAAAGGTCCACAACACAGCCGGCAGCTGGCAGGCAGCCTGGATCTCAGCAGCCTGAAACTGGGCAGCAGGGGCAACAGACCAGCCAGCAACCTCGTACTCAGCAGCAGCAGTCACAACCACAGCCTGCACTACAGCCAGCAACAACCACAGCAGGTATGACTCAGCCCACAGCTGTGGCTACTGGTATTGGAGCTGGGGCCGCTCAACAACAAGCTAAGCCAGGCCAGGCTCCAGCAGCAGGACAACCGCTGGCTGCAGCAGCAGCAGCAGCCACAGCTCAGCCGACTACTGCTGGGGTGAGTAAAGATTAAACTTATTATTGCAATGTTCTTACAGATTCATCCAAAATAGTATGACACTGAAGCTTAACCCTAATAATTTATTTATGAGAGAAATGCAGTGAAATCTGATACCTGTTACCTGAGGCAGGTAACATGAATCATACAGCTACAGTTTCACTGATCTGTTTTTTGAGCAATATAGAACAAGAATCAAGAGCCAACTCTAGAGTTAACTAATAACAGTACATTTTCTTAATTATCTAATCTTTTGAACAGGGAGGACAGATGAAACCTGACGCTGCTCCTGTTGCACCAACTCCCGCAGTTGCTATCGGGTCTAAAGCTGCGCCCCAGCCTGCTAAAGCCCCTGCGACCCCAGCCACAGGCATTGGTGAGCATAAATTTACAAGTTGTCTAGAAACAGTGTTCTCACAAAATGAAGATATGTTTTATTTGAGGAGAAAAGTATCTGCAGAGCCATTTTTCATATTTTATAATGTGACTAAAGGAAACATTTTTAACCTTCCATATTTCTAAAGGCTGCTGTGTTTGTTACCACTCACAGGGTCAAAAGCAGCTCCCCGGCCAGGTGGCATAGGCAGCGCGGCCCAGCCAACACAGCAACCCATGGAGAGTGAAAACGTTTTCAGCAAAATCCTGCCGGGTGGCGCCGCTGAACAAGCAGGAAAACTAGGAGACGGTACGATAACAAGAAATTAGGCAGGACAGGAGGAACTCAGAGATAGTGACAGATACATAGAATTATCATATGTCTGTGATGGACTGTTATGTTGATTGTCTCACTGAACCATATTGCCTTCTTTTTATCAAACTGAAAAGACAAACGAATTGAGAAAATCTATCCTTTAACATATTCCTTTATAACTTGGTCTCCTTAATTTCTCTGCTTTATTTCTGGTGTGTTTTACAGCCGTGTCTGCTATCGGCAAGAAGTTTACGTCGTTTTGGTGAGCTGCTAACTGGAGGGTGAGTGTTTTGTGACGACAGTTTTTATGTTTATTTCGTGAATGTGTGTTTACTTAAAAGGACATTTCAGTGAAAAAAAAATTAAAACTGAAATGTACTTAATGCTCATCTTATCCTTAATTTAGTTAATCATCCAAAACATGTTTGGTAAGTGTACCAGAGCTACCAGCCATGACACAGTCGCCTCAAAACACCACTGTGGGGTGATTTACACATGCACATTTAGTACAAAATGCTAAAGTGAAGGCTAAAAGCTTCCATTACTTGTCTACATTAGCCTTGTAGCTCCAGTGCACAGCTGTAGAAGCAAGGTGAGCAGAAGGAACATTGTGTACATTTGATTTTTGTCTGACCTGTTTATTTATTAACAAGTATTTGTCCTGATGTGTTATATGTTCTGGTGTTGTTGCTCTGTAGGGTTGTGGCTTGTGGCTGAGCAGAGGCTTGTTACTGGAAAAAAATTGGAAACTGTTTCTGCCATCTTACCCATTAATCTGTGGATGGAGGACACCTGAGAACCGGTGAGTTTTGATTTCATGCTCCGTTATTCAGTTTGAGCCTCTGTAAAGAGGAAAACCGCAGTGTTGATTGTTTGTGACACCAAAATAATATTTGAACTCTGAATATTAGATGAGCTATTTAAGACACTACAGGTGAATAAGGTATTTAAAAAAAAAAAAAAAACATTAGATATCACACTCAATCTTTGCCAGCTGATTGCTGATATTCTTACATATATTTATGTATCTGAAGATCGATCATAAATTGTTGTTTATTTATGCAAATGAGGCTTTATCTGACTAAGTACACTATACGGCCAAAAGTATGTTGACACCTAAACATCACACTCGTATGTGCTTGCTGAACGTCCCATTCCAGGTTTATTCCCCTC